>APFE031699530.1:77989-106312 GCA_000404065.3 Pinus taeda | reverse complement strand
CAATTAATTGAGCCATGTTGGGTGTCCCACCGAAGACCAGCCGACCTAAGTTTTCTTAGAATTCCCTTCAGATTTCCCCTTGCCATCTCTTGGTTTGGCTCTTTGATAACCCTCACTTCTTCTTTTCTTAGGTTAGTCTCACTTCATCGGCCATTGCCCGGAAGGTTCGACAAAGACAACCTCACGGGGAAGACACTAGGGGGGACTGTATTTCTGTTCTGGACAATGAGAGGAAATTTAACCATAGAAAGCCTATCATGGGAACTAAATGGAAGGACCATGGCCCTGTTCTAAACTACACCATGTAATTTCATTCCCTTCTCGCTCTTCTCTACCTTCTTTTTTCTAATTGAAACTCTGGTTTCCTCTCATTTTTGCTCAAGAAATTCTAGGTAGGTTTCTCAGGGGCCGCACTATCTCATGTCTCATCTCCTAAGGTCTCTAGGGTGGATTCCTCTCTATTCCAGATACTTACAACATCTCCTTCGAGCCTCAGGCTCCACCTGTCCGGAGCGAGATTCCTCAGACCAACTCCCTTACCAGGTTCGCTCTTCTCTCCCGACTTCCTCCTTTTTCTCTATGCACCTCCTTTAGAGCCAAAGTTTTGTTTCTTTCTTCTCTCATTCTTTAATCTACATTCTCAACCCAGGTGGTTTTCCAGGAGCTCCTAGTTTCGACTCTTGCAGATTCCATACCTTTCCAGGTCTCCTTCCCTAAGACTATAGAATTTGACATCACTATACTTTTGAGGTTTAGGAAATGGAGAAGAACATACCATCCACCAGAGTTGGCATTGCTGCTTTCCCCAGGCTGTTTCATCGTCCTTCGTCTACCACCTTTCTTTGTTCCTACTCTCGTTCTCGCCTTCTGTATGTAACTACCAACTGGCTCCCTTCCCATTTGTTTTATTTCCCTTTCCCTTCTGCCCTTCAGTGTACCTACCACTTGTCCTTCACATTTACTCACTGCCCTTTTCCCTATGCCTTCCCCTCAGGATGATGGCCCTCCATCCCTTCCCACTCTGGCTCTTATTACCTCACGCATGCCTCCGGCTGTTCTTGCCATATGTCCTCCTTCATTGTCCTGCAACTCTCTGGCATCATTCTGCCCACTCTCCCGCTGGCTCCCCTGCCTTCCTTGTTGTCCTCCCTTCTTGGCTTCACCCACCTCCTCTCGGGGCTTGCTCCTTCCCTGCCCTGTCCTTCCACCTGCCCTTCCCATTGTCCTCTCCCTCCACTTCTCAAAGTGATCCTTTTCCTTGCGCTCATGTGGACGATGTCTGACATCTTCACTTCCCATCTCTATTTTCCCACCTCCTCTACTTTGCTACACCCCGACTGGGGGTGATTTCTAATAATATTTGATTTCTAGCACTAGATGCATTTATTTCAATGTAGATTATTTCTAATCCTATTTGATTTCTTGCACTAAATTCATTAATTTCCATGTAGATGGTGATTTATAATCCTATTTGATTGCTTGCACTAGATGCATTGATTTTAGTGTAGATGTTGGTTTATAATCCTATTTTCTTACTTGCACTAGATGCATTGATTTGAGTGTAGATTTCTAATCCTATTTCATTGCTTGCATTACATGCATTGATTTCAGTGTAAATGCTATTTTCATATCTTATTTAATTTCATGCATTAGATGCATTGATTTCAATGTAGATGTTGATTTCTGATTTGATGTAATTGGATGTATGATGGTAGATTAATTTTAAAGTAATTGGATTAAAATTTCTCATTGATTTAAGTGTAAGCACAAAACATTATTGACAATTTACATTGATTTTTGTGTTATAGTAATTCAACCTATTAATATTGGAGAGAAAGAGAGAAAAGGTATCATGTTTACTACAATAACTCAAGATAAAGATTTAAATTGTTTATGATTTAACCTGACCTTTTCATATAATATATATGAAAAGATGACACAAGGGTAACAATAAGAATAGTAGAAGAAAATTGTTTGAGGTTAATCACAATGAAGACTATTTGTAATTGGCTATATTCTTATTATTCACATTTTCTATCATTCAACACTATTACATTGTCACTTTGCATTCAAAAATTTTATTTCATCATTAAAGTTATTAAGAATATTTATCATCTCAACAAACAAATGTAACTAAGAAAATTTAAAATTAAAATTACCGGATTAATCTCATACTTATGTAGCATATTTAAAATGATTATATTAATAATAAATGAATTTATATGTTATTGATAAAATTAATCATATGTTTGTTAGATTTTATTTGTCCACACACGACTAAAACCAGCCTAGATTCATCTTAACTCCGGATCTATCAAGCGTCGAAAAGGATCAAATCTCTCCAAGTGCAAACCTTTCCTCAAGTTTTTCACTAAAAAAGGAAGTTTGCACCGCAAGAGATTTGGTCCCTCTCAACGCTTGATAGATCCAAAGTTAAGATGGATCTAGGATGGTATATGTAACAACCCTAGTCAAAATTCCTTGTAATAAAAGTTAACAAAGAAAAAATAAGACCAAGGGTAAGGGACACATATTCCAAGCTGAATGATGTGCAAAGATATCCTAGTGGGCATCACTGGATGTGTTTATGGCTAAAGGAAATTGGCAAAGGCATTAAAATGCAAAAAGGAATTTTTGGCACATTTATTTATGAAAATCAATAAAGGAAATTAGGATAAAAGTAAGGTGAAAGGTCACAAGTTGCATGTGATGAGGAAATTGAAGGAAAATAATGGAAAATGAAGAAAATAGAGGCCTGATTCATAAAAAGGCTTCTGAGGATCAGTTGGAAAGCTCTTGGCTCAAGTTTTCCTTAGGTTTTTCTTTAGAGCAAGGAAAGGAAAATCAAGTAAAGGAAGGACAAGGAAGTGAAAGGAAAGCATAGATAAAGCAAGGAACATCAGGATCAAGCAACTTCAGTAGCAATACTTGTAGGTAACATATTGCATGTGTGATTTCGTAGTTGGTTTTGACATGCATGGGTTTGAGTGTTGGTGTGTGGTTCTCATACTGTCGGTGGCATGGTTTTGCCGGGTTATGACAGTGGGTCTCAACCTAGCCCTACCTTTCTCTAGATACCATGGTGTGTTGGGATGTTTATCTCGGTTTTAAGCTTTGGAATTGTTAGATGGATTTTAGAATTTGGGGCATAGGTGGTCTCAAATTTCATTCCCAAAAGACCTAGGAATCCCTTGATCGGGTTTGGCGAGATACATAGTAAAGCTTGAGGGAGGAGTCTCGATTTACGACCTAGTGATTTGGTGTGGATTACAGTAATCCTAAGAGCTTGGTGTCTCAGTTTAGGGCCTAGTGATCCGGGATTGGATTGTGGTAAAGATTGAGAGACAAGGAGAAGGAAAATTCCTAAAGGATAGTGGTGGATTCTAGATGCCTATATGTTGTTATACATGCATTGTCATGGTGAAGGTTGTCATGCATGAGGTCATTATATGCAATTAGGTCATCATGAGGCTATTGGTTGTTATGATCCTGATGTGTTGGATGAGACAAAGTATGAGATGCATACCATCAAGGTGAAGTTGCAGTAATGGACCTTGAGGCAAGGGCATTTCGTCATATAGGTTTGTAAGTTGGGCATGCATGTATGTAGTTTAAGGATTGTTATATGCATTATGTTTAGGTGTATTTCTTTCATTCTACTGATGCATGGTTACATATATGATAGATGCTAGTTGATTAGTGTAGTCATATGCACATGTGTCGGATAATCATGAATGACAGTAACCTATGGTTGGATGCATTGCTATTGTTGTTTTAGGTTAGAAAACCTAATGTTTATGTTATTTATTGTTGATGAGTATGTTATAATTTAACATGTTGTTGTTATATGACAATTATCTTGACAATTAGGTTATATGTTGTTGATGAGCATGATAGGTAACATGTTGTTGTTATATGACAGTTAGCTTGACAATTAGGTTATATGTTGTTGATGATCATGATAGGTAACTTGTTTTTGTTATATGTTAGTAACATGATGATTAGGGTTTTTCATTTAATATCTTGATGTTATATGTATTGTGTTAACCTAGATTGGCCTATGCAGATGGTTATGGTTACTATATTCAGGCATGAGCCGACATATTTGTGATATCATCTTGTACTAATGTAGATTGAGTTTGCATATGTGGTTGTTATGTATCAATGATAATTGTTTATGAGTTTATGATGTGAACATGTTAGTTAGTGGCTATTATGGATATCATGATCTTATTTGTGTGTGAGTTGATGTGTTGTGAAGTTACATCGTTCTAACTAGATTGATTGTGCAAACAACATAGCCACCCCAAAGATACATTAAGGTATGATCTTACTTATGCTATCTACTTTGTTCTTGAATGTTTTACTATGTCATTTATTTGGTGTTTAAGTGCTTAGTGTCTATTGTGTCATCTATTTGTTGTCTGAATGTTTGTTTACTTGAATGATATGAGTATGTGTCTATAAGATATCTTGCCGAAATGATATTGTTTTGAGATGGTTGTACTAATACATATGTGTTGCAACAACTAATATATACTTGAGTATAAGTAGGTGATAGTTGTTGTATATTTTCCTGTAGATTCACAACTCATGTAATGTACTAAAACACAACGCAAGAATCTACTCTACTCTTTAAAGGCAGAAACCAATAGATCGATGAAAACAATAATCAACAAGAGGAAGATAATCAATGGAACATAACAAAATAATTTCTCTGGGGAAAGCCATTGCTTAAAACCCAGACTATATATTACATTAATTATAAATTTGAGTGAAAATACAAGCTTGTTCTCACTAAAACAATTCCTGCACAAGTATGATCAACTCTCTGCCTCACAAGCCCGCTCTGGCCAACACTTAGAGAAATTATTCTCCCTGCCAAGCCCTTATTTCCTCATGAAATTCCTGTGAGGATTAACCCATATTTAATTGGGAAATCCTTCCTCCATATATGTGCCATCCAAAACTAGGTCAATCTCAGATTGCATGCATGACATGTATAACTCGGATCATCATACAATTGATAGTACAATGTCCTTTCACTGTAGTCTCAATTGGGTCTTTCTCTGAATTAACATGCATGAGTTTCTCATGAGGGAATCTTTAGTTAGCTATAGAGTAGCACCTAAGGATGCACCAGTGCACCAACTCACTACTAGACCTCTACTAGTTCCTCGAACAGTTAGAATAGTTTAACTATCTATAACTCAGTCAAACTGAGTTATCTAATTACAACTCAAGTAAACTCATCCTGGACCCCTAAAATTTAGGGATAACATATACATGACTACAGAAAGACTTCCAACTCAAAATTCCTAATATAATTAAGTTAATTAAACTTAATTAACTATATACAAGTTGCTATGAGAATATAATTCTATTTTAATTCACAATTTAAATTCAAGGACAAATTAAACTGGAATTTCTTGTTTTCATTTATCAACACTCCCTCTCAACAAGAAAGGGATTATCAACTACCTTGATCCTGTCTCTATGAAACTCGAATTTACATCTTGACAATGCCTTTCTCAAAATGTCATCATCTTGCTCCTCTTTGGGAATGTACTCCAAAAACATAATCCGCCTTAATACACAATATTGAAGATGATGATATCGAATATCAATATTCTTGGACTGATCATGAAAAAATGGATTTTCAGAGAGTTTGATACAACTCTAATTATCGCAGTAAATCATAGTTGGATCCATCTCCTGACCAAACAAACCAACCAGAATCTTCCTCATCTAGATGGCCTCACATGCAGCTTGACTATGTACTCTTCCTTTGTTGAACCGAGTGTAACGGATCTATGTTTCCTAATATACCAATAAATAATTTCTGACCCGATACTAGAGATCCTTCTTGATGTGCTATTCCTGTAAGATGGACTCCCGACCCAATCTGCATCAATGAAGCCTTGAAGCTTCACTTCCTCTATCTGTTTATTCCATAATCCATACTTATTAATGTCTCTGAGGTATCTCAACACATGCTTTGTCACCTTCCAATATAGCTTGGTAGGCCTAACCACCGCTTGACTAATTTGGTTAACTGCATAGCACATATATGGTCGTGTGTTAACCAAATACATGAGTGAACCCACAAGCTGCATCTAAACAATAGCTTCCAATGCTTTGCCTAAAGTAGCATTCTCTTTCCTCCATTTATCTACTGGAGGAGTCCCCATGGGTTTATTGCTCTCCATGCGGAACCTCCTGAGTATCTCATTAGCATACTTTCCCTGAGACACAAACAATTCCCCATCACCCTGCCATACTTCCATGCCCAAAAATTAACGTATGAGCCCCATGTCCTTCATCTCAAAATCTCTTGCAAGTTCCTCCTTAAAAGACTTGATCAACCGATCATCACCTATCAAGATCAAATCGTTAACATATAACACAATAATCAACAATTTACCTTCAACCACTATGTGGTATAGGTTCACATCCGCTTCACTCTTAGTGAAGCGCAACCCGGTGAAGTAGTTTTTGACCTTGGTGTACCAAGCACGAGGTTCTTACTTCATCCCATACAATGCTCTCTTCAGTCGGCACACATGTGACTCACGGTCGAAGGTCTCAAAATCTTTATGATGCTCTATGTACACCTCTTCCTCAATCATGTCATTAAGGAATGTTGTCTTTACATCCATCTAATGTATCTTCCAACCCATCTACGCTGATAGTGCCAATATGGATATGATTGGTGAGTACCTTGCAATAGGAGCAAAGGCATCACCATAGTCAATACCCTCTACCTGTGAAAAGCACAGGCCACAAACGTGGCCTTATGCTTCTCCACACCGCCATCTATAGCTTTCTTTACTTGGTAAAGCCATCGGGAGCTCACCACTGACTTGTCCTCCAATATCGGGACCACATCCCAAACACTATTATGAACTATAGAGTCATACTCCACCATGGCTTCAACCCAAACCAGTTGCTGACTGCCTCCTCAAAGGAAGATGACTTTGTATCAACACATCTTCTCATAAGAGCCATGTATCATATGTACCTCTCAGGTGACCTCCTTTGCCTTAGCTAAGATATGGGAGCTCCCAAATTCCCCCATTCATTATGCAATAACTTGTAAGCCTTTATGTTGCACTATAGATCCACATCAATCTGAGGCTCCTCAATATTAGGAGTTAAAAGTTCCTCAACCGCATGTAGCTGTATCTCCCTCTCAAAGGAAACTCGCATGGCCTTCTCCTCATCGAATATGACATCCTTGCAAACCACTGTCATCCTGTTGGTCAACAAGTAAACCCAATAATTTTGAGGTGTATCAGTGTACCCCACAAATATCCCCAACTCTGCAGCTGCTCAAGATTCTTCTGTGCATCTTTGGTCACATGCAAATATATAGATGACCCAAAAATCTTGAAGTGACCAACATCAAGCCTCTTACCAGAGAAAGCCTCCTCTAGTTTTTTCATTCCAAGTATCTGATGTGGGCTTCTATTCTGCAAATAAAAAATTGTGTTGCATGCCTCATCACACAAGTGTAGTGGTAGGCCCTAATCATGCAACATCACCTACGTTGCCCCTACAATTCTTTTGTTCTTCCTCTCGTCCACCCTATTCTATTGTGGGTTATGGGGTGTCATCAACTCCCGTTTAATCCCTTCTGCCACATAGAAGTTCTTAAAATCATTTGAGACATACTCACTACTGTTATCACTCCTTAGAGATTTAACTCCTTGCCAGACTCTTTCTCAACCAATGATTTAAATTCACAAAAGTTTGTGAAAGTTTGATCCTTCTTCTGCATGAAAAAGATCAAGAATTTACGAGAAAAGTCATCAACAAATATAACATAATACCTTTCTTTGACCATGGATGTTGTCAAGAATGGTCCACACACATCTGAATGGACTCACTCTAGAATCACCTCTTCTCGACTATCTCTGTCGTGAAAGGAAGCCTTGGTGTATTTTCCCAAATTACACCCCTTATATGTATTAACTTGCTCTAGTGTACCTTTGCAAAGCCCGGTAGAAATATGTTGCATGATTTTCAAAGCCCCATGATGCAAGTGACCCAATCACCTATGCCACAACTCACCAACGTTTTGGCTCTGCACCATCTTTGCTTTCATGCTCAAAGTAGCACAATCCTCTACCTCTAACTTATAAATATTGTTAACTCGAATCCCTATCTTCTTTACCTGACCCGTGGCTATGTGTCGAAGGAACGTCTTTCCTTTGCTAAAGACCACATCATAACCTCTATCCTCCAACATGGAGACTGATACTAAGTTCTTATTCAATCCAGGCAAATACATAATAACTCTCAAGGTGAGAAGAGAACCATGCTCCCTCTGAAAATAAATTGTGCCCAATCTAGTAGCATTATACCTCCCATCATCACCCATCTTGATGTGCATATGGAGATCCTTCTCCTCCAGGTCATTAAACAACTCCTTGTCAGCAGTCATGTGGAATGAAGCTCCACTGTCAAGGTTTCATACACTACTCATCATTGATGACACCATGCATGTAATGAGAGTAAAGTCCAATTCGAATTGAGAGGCCAAAGCCTCACCCGCCGCTCCTCCTGAGCACTTCTTCTTGGACTTCTTCAGTGGAAAATTTGTAGCAAAATGTCCTAGCTCATGACAATGAAAGCACTTAACTTTCGACATGTATTTCTTCTTAACTCCATGGACGCCTTCCCTTTCCCCTTATTTGCCTTACCTACTAAGGCACAATTATTCTCATCATTAGTCTTTGATGAGGAACCATCTCTGGTGTTCCTCCTGATCTCCTCCCGCGTCAAATATTATCACAATCGTTCCTAATATGACACCTTCTCCCTCCCATTCACAGAGTCCTGATAGCGATTCCAACTCTTAGGAAGGCCTAGGAGAGCTATACTCACCATATCATCCTCAGCAACACTTATTCCAACACTTACAAGCTCATCACGACAGTGAGTGAACTTGGTCAAGCACTTTGGAATAGTCTCACCTTTATCCTTCTTGATTTTTTGAAGTTTATCTTTCAGTGCCAACTTCCTATGGTCATTGTTGTTCTGGAATAGATCTGTCAATTCTTTCCACATAGCATATGAAGTTTCCTTCCCATGGAGACTCGAGACAATGTGGTCTCGAACTCCCTCAAGAAATATTCACCTCGCCTTTGCCAACCACTTCTTCCATTTGTCCAGGTTCTGTGCATCCATTGTCCCTGGCTTAGGAATGTCTTGATCACTGAATTCCTTGAGGCCATTATCCTCTAGCACTGCCTCCATCCTATCCTTCTAGGCTATGTAATTTGAGTTTCCTTACAAGGCATACTCAAGCCTCAAACCATAGTAAACCATCTGTTGATCCTTAAGTATGTATTGCAAATTCAAATTTCACCTGTAACCCCAAACTCAAAACTTTGAAATCCCCTCTAGTATATTGTCTTTAGTTTGGATACCATGTAGATTTTCCTGTAGATTCACAGCTCATGTAATGTACTAAAACACAAGACAAGACTCTACTCTTTAATAGAAAAAACCAATAGATTAATGAAAAAAATAATCAACAAGAGGAAGATAATCAATGGCACATAACACAATAATTTCTCTAGGGAAATCCACTACTCAAAACCTCGACTATCTATTTCATTAATAAAAAATATGTGTGAAAATACAAAGCTTTTTCTCACTAGAATAATTCTTGCACAAGTATGAACAACTCTCTACCTCACAAGCCTGCTCTAGCCAACACCTAGCTAATTCTACTACCAGCCAAGGATTAACCCATATTTAACTAGGAAATCCTTCCTCCATAACTATGCAATCCAAAACTAGGTCATTCTCTAATTAGATGCATGACCTATACAACTCAGATCATCATACAACTGATAGTACTTTGTCCTTGCACTCTAGTCTCAACTAGGTCTTTCTCTGAACTGGCATGCATGAGTTTCTCATGAGGGAATCTTCAGTTAGCTGCAAAGTAGCACCTGAGGATGCACCAGTGCACCAACTCACTACTAGACCTCTACTAGTTCCTCCAACAGTTAGAACTAGTTTAACTGTATATAACTCAGTCAAGCTGAATTATCTAATTACAACTCAAATAAAATCATCCTAGACCCCTAAAATTTAGGGATAACATATACATGACTACAAAAAAAACTTCCAAATCGAAATTCCTAATATAATTAATTTAATTAAACTTAATTAACTATTTACAAGTTGCCATGAGATTAGAATTCGATCTTAATTCACAGTTTAAATTCAAGGACAAAATAAACTCGAATTTCTTGTTGCGCTTTCTCAACAGTTGTAGAATTATGTATCATTACTGATGAATGTCTATTGATTGTTGATTATGACATGGTTTTTAGACTTGGTAAAGGTTGATTTTAGATTAATATATATGTTGTCTTGATATTTGGAACATGTGATCAACATGTGTGGAAAATTGCAGGGCAACATTCTAGGTACTAGCTTGACAAGGTAATAGTTGATGTGTTTATATAACTAACAGTTGGGTGATGTGACAATTCATAGTAAGACTCAATTGCAGCAAGGAATAGGTAAAAGAAAGGAATTGGGTGAAAACAAAATCCTTTGGCTATGTTTGGAAACTACAATTCCAAATGAATGAGTGCTTTGCATATAGGAAGTCTTCTTAACCTTGTATTTGTATGACATTAGGAGTATATGTGTTATATTCATAAATATGTATTTGATAGGTATAACAACTTGTTCTAGTTAAGGATGAATTCATCAAGAGAATTGAAGCCCCTTGAGAGATGGCGTGGATATGTTTAGTTGCAAGCAACGTGCTTGGCACAACAATGTAAGGAAACCAGAGTATTGTTATGTTTACTTATGCACGAAAAATTATGTGTTTATGGCAATATGATGCAGGGAGTTGCATGGCAAGAGAGGTTGCCATGAATTTTGAAAAAGCCTCTCATTGAGCTTTCCTTGGGAACCATTGGGCATTGAGTCATGGTTTCTGATTTCCAGTCTTGTGCTTTTCGTCTTTTGTGAATTGTTGAGCTTGATTTGTGATTTTGTTTATGTCTGGTGCAAGGCCTTTCCATTTTGTTGTGGTGTTGTGTTGTTATTGGTTTTCATCATTTTCTTCTTATTTTCTTATTGTCTTGCCTTTTATGTTTTGAGTCTTGGGAATTGGTTTTGGAAAGAGGAAATTTAATGGATCTCGAGGAGAGTCGTGTGGTACCCAATAGGTAATGTAAGACACTTATGAAGCTCAGTGCATAAGCACAACAGAAGGTAATATTATGACCATCGGTTAGATTGGTTTGGTCCATTGGTGTAAATGGACAATGGCAATATACTCATGAGAAAGGTAATAAGAAAGGTGAAGTAAATGGATATGAAGCATCCTATGCCTTGGCTATGTTGGGAATGATTGTTCTCAATGTTGTGCATGGTGTGCACAAATAAAGGGAGTTCTCTTAACCTTGACCTTATGCTATAATTATGATCTTGATTATGTTGATGTTTATATAAATATTTATGTGTGTATGTATCTCCTTGTTTGACAACAACATGATTGTTTTATGCTAATGTTTACGTATATATATGGATGTATCTATGTATCTATGTCACTGTCTGACAAGGTTGTCAAGGATCATTCTTGTGGAGGAATGATTGCTTATGCAGGTGAATGGCATGAAGAGATTCATGGTTTATGAGGAATAAAGTGGGAATAGTAGCCTTAACAGATCTCTGAAGTCAGTATTGTGTGGATATGAATTGATATTATGTGATTACACTATTTCTATGTTTATGCTATGGATAGGCTAACGTTGAGAGATACATCAACGGAATGAAAACAACATGATGCATGACATACTAGGATAAGCATGGATGGTGGAAAGAAATCGGAAGCAAGGTTGCTTAGTAAAGACAATGTGGTTTTGGATGTGTGGTACTACTATTGTGCATATCTTGTACATGTTGCATATGTGATGTTGTGCACATGCAGTGTTGTGTATATATTGTGTGTACATGTTGTTTATGAAATGTTATGTACAGGGTGGTACATATAGTGTTGTGTGAATGTTGCATATGCAGTGTTGACTAAAGATGGTGCTATGTACATGTTGGATATGTGGTGCTATGTACATATTGTACTATGTGCATGATGGATATGCGGTGTTATGTGCATATGGTGATGTGCACATGTTGGATATGCAGTGTTATGTACATAGGGTGCTATGTACATGTTGTATATGCAATGATATGTACATATGGTGTTGTGTGCATGTTGTACATATGGTGCTATGTACATATGGTGTTTGGTGTGTGATTGTACAAGTGTTGTTGTGAGCATGTGGTGCCTTGTACATGTTTTACAAGTGGTGTTGTGTGCATGTGGTGTTGTGTACAAGTCATGGATGTGATCTTGTATACATGTGGTGTCATGCATGTGGTAATGTGTATATGTGGTATTGTGTATACATTTTACAGGTGGTGCAATGTACATGTGGTGTTGTGTACACATTGTGCAAGTGGTGCCATTTACATGTGATGTTGTGGAGACATTGCATAGGTGGTGCAGTGTACAGGTGGTACTGTGTACATGTTGTACATATGGTACTGGTGTACATGTGGTATTGTGTGCATGTCATACATGTTGTGTTGAGGGAATACGGTAACTATGTATGCACATTGTATAGTTGGGGTAATGTGACATGTGTATTCGTTACGCTGTACTCTATGTATGTATATGTCTTGTGTTTTACATTGAGTGTAGGTGTATGTATAGTGTGGTGATGTACACTGGGTGTAGGTGTATGTATTGTGTTGTGTTGTACACTAGATGTAGGTTTATGTGTTGTATTTCAGGTGCAGGTGCATGTATTTCATGGTGTTGTATGTCGTGTGTGGTTGTATATGTGTGATGCACACTATGTGTATGTGCACATGGTTGAGGAGAAGGCACTAGGTGTTTGTCAGGTGTGGAAATCGATATGGTGTGCGTATGGAATAAGTACAAAGGTAGAATTAGGATAAATATCAATATTTTATTTCAATTTTATTATGCATGTGATTTATGATTCTGGTCTATGATTATTACATGTGATCTATGATTCTAGTTTATGATGGTTACATGTGATTTATGATTTTGATCTATGATGGTTGTGTTTTGAGATAACCTGATGTGATATATGTTTATACACGATGATTTGGTCAAAGATGTTTGTTTGACTTGTTGTGACATGAAGTAAACATGATTGCAAGTGTACCTTATTGATGAGCTACCAATGAGGAATGATGTGAATTTATTTCAAGTTGTTTTAAATCAAATGGAAGGCATGTGCTTGGTACAGTGTTGTCTTGTTGGGGCTTGACCTAGGTTCAGAGGTGATTTAGCGAAACAAATCTCGATACTACTGGCCCTTTCGAAAACAATCCACAGAGTGTGGACTAAGGTCTCACCCAAAGTAGTATAGGAGGGTGCTAGAACCAGGTTTCTACACCCTAGAGATGTCTAATGATTTTCGGTGGTTCGCGGTCTGATCCTACGCACACGTTGCTACGTGCACCTATTAGTACCTCGCAACCTGTGATGCTGCCTTCACGCACCCTTACTCGGGGCTCAATCTTCGTTAGTACCCAATCCCTTAATATTAACCCGATATTAGTTGATCACTTATCTTATCTGCATGTGTTTAGTTAAACTTAACAGTGTTCACCATTCATACCAGTGCGTGCGATAAATAAAACAGTATAATTTGCAAAAGATATCAACCATATAATAACTCAAAACAGATACACAAGATTTGGAATCAAACCTCTCTTTATTATTCTTCTTCCTTGGTTACAGACTCGACTCCGCCATGTGCACTTAGCTGCAGGATTCCACGCACTCAGCTACGGACTCTACTAGGCCTTTGTGCACTTAGTTGCAGAGCCTCTTCCTACTACTACAACCTAAAGCACCTAGACCTTTACTCTATGCTCACTATCTTATAGACTCCATTCGTTCCTCTATCTATCCTTAGTTTTTCTTTACAACTTAGAGCCTCGCTCTATTTATACAATCCCATGGTCTGCGGACCATGGGTAGGTTGACACGACATTCAAAACTTAGGGCAGACAACCCTATGATTCTAACCTACAATTTGCGCTCCACGCCCGCAATTCACGCAGTCTTTACAACAATAATACTCAAAACTTGGGCTTTGAGCCCCAAAACATGTTGTGGGGGATTCCATTCCCAACAGGCCCCTAACACAAACATCGTGACTCGTCCTCAAGTCACTCTGTAGGTGCGGCGCTCTTAGCGCGGAGTCCCTCCAGCTGGTCTTGAACGGCCTGAATGTCAACAGCACACTAAGCTGCTGCCTGCTAAACCTGCTGCATTCTGTCTTCTCAGCCCTCTATTTCCAGCGTGCTGCACTGCATCTGTGCATGCATCCCCTGAATCTGCGTAAGCTTTCCTTCAATATCTGTTGTGGTTGTGAAGGCTTCATCAATCCATGGCTGGACACGTGCTTTGAGAACGGCTTCCTTATGGTGCATCACATCCACCTGCTCCTTTAATGCCTTGGCTTGCTGCATCTGTGCAAGCCACTGAGTAAGGACTATTGTCTGTGCAGTCCCTTTGATGTTTTCATAGTGTTGCTAGAGTTCGCGGGCCTCGGTCTTTAGCCACTGAAGGTTGGGGTCTCCTGCAATGTCGTGAGGACCTCAAGCGCTTGCTCCAACATGTTGGTACGGTCGCACACTGCACCTCCAATCTCTTCCATCCCTGCTACAATAGCACTGGCACGCTGCTCTCTAACCTTTGGGAGAGTGGAAGGTTGTTCCTTCAACCGCAGCTTGACAATCTGGAGCTTCAGCTCCAGCTGCACCTTTGTTGTCTCTTCTCTGGCATCATGGACTCCACTTGCTAAACTATGAATCTGCACTTCTACCGGTAGATCTGCTGCGATAGCCAACTCTGGGATGTATTGGCAAGCGTCATCTACCGTCTACACCAGTTGTTTGTTCTACGACACCAACTCATCGCGTTGCAAGCTAAGATGTTCTATATTAATCTTCTACTCACTCAGAACCTCGATCACGCGGCTCTCCCTAGCACGCAGCTCTACTGTTATTCCATCATGTAGCTAATAGAGCATTTCTTGGGGAAGGGCATCTAGATTAAGGCCAAGGCCTTTCATCATGCTAATCGTCATTCATTCCATCACATCTGCTGATACCAACATTTGGTCTGGCAACACTATTGTGTTGGCCATCCTCACGCGCAGCATCTATTCTGCTGTTGAAGTGCCCACTGCAGCATGGGTAGATAGGATACCTTCCTAATGGGGCCGCACCTTTAACTCCTACAGCTGCATCCTCAGGGCCCCCAACACATTCTGTTGCTCTCTCCTAAAGTCTTGGAGTGCTTCACTAGTGACATCGTGAACCATCTCGTCGATGTCATGGAAGTCACCTTCAGTTAAGGTGATCAGCTCGACGGCCAACTTCGAGGCCTTGACCTTTTTTCTTGGACTCAATTTTTTTGCGACGCGCGGCCATTTGAGTTGGGTCGAGGTGGTTCCTAGGTCCGCGCTCTCTTCTGCAAGGTCCATGTCCTCTACCTCCTGTCCTACAGACACCGCTTGGCCCTCCTCTGCCTGCACTATTTCGACTTCTGCTGTCTGCGTTGCTGCTGCTGATTCGGCTGCCTTCTTTTGCTCCGCGACTACCTGTGCCGCTTCGCGAGCTACCCTAACCTCGGTTGCCACTTTTTTGTTGCGCCTTTTCTTGGCTAGTTGGGTGACATGCAGCTTGGCATCATCCTTCTATTTCTACACTGCTATCGTTTCCATCTCCACCAAATCCGCGGCGTGCCACTGGGGAAGCCATGTCTCTAACACCGTAAAGATTGCGTCATCAATGGCTATGAATGGGAGCTTTGTCCACTGCTCCACCAGATCCTTTCATGCTCTGATGTAGATATTGTACATGTCCACCTTGAAGTATGCAAAACTCTACAGACTATTGTGCACTGTGGGGGACAGGCGCGGCCTCCTATTACTCCACATTCGGATGCTCGCCTCCATGAGCACCCAGAAAATCTTGGTATCGTGAATTTGTTTCATGTCCTTAGTGGCCTAGAGCAAAGCATACTTCACGTTCTCTGGTAAGTCTTGGTCGATGCTCGGGAACAGGATGTCCTCCGATAGTTCTCCTGCTGCCAGCAAGATGGATAAGAGCAACCACCATAGTGGAAGGTCTTACCCTATTCCTAGGCCTCCTGGTAGTTGAGCAAAAATTCTTTGTAGAGGAACTCGGCCCAGTTGAAATGGACCACTTCCGAACATTGTTCAGCCAACGCAACTACCGGCATTCGTACTTCATCGTCGCGACATTTTCTCATTACTTTACCGGGCAGGAGTTGGGTGGCTACGCGCACCCCTTTATCCTTGATACCAGTGATAGCGTAACCCCTCTTTTTCTTCTCAAGCTTATATTTTTTCTTCATGGCCTCTGCGAGAGCCAAGTCGCTGCTTTTCCCTGCTATCATCGCAGGGTCCTTTCCCTTACAGGGAAACCAAGAAATTCGGTGGATGAGATCTACCATGATGGGAATGCTCCTCTAGCCATAAGTACCCATCATGCACCAAGCAAAGAAACTGCCTGATGATGAAAATTGTGATGGGTGTGTGGTGGAAATGTGGTATCCATAGCAGATGAAGCAACCTGGCCTTTTCCACACCACGCAGCCATTTTCGCGGTGCTAACAGTATTGACAGCCCCTCCGTATTCTGTTTCATTAGGTTCGTTATTTCTAAGTGCGGGAACTTCTCGCTGTCCATGAGGTCCCAGTCTTCAAATTTCAGGGTGGTCACACATCCTACAAGAAAACCCTCAAAGGTAATTCCATCGGGAGGAGCGGGGTCTGAAGTGCACTCTTCGTTACATCCAGATCCTTTGGTACTTTGGCTTTCCCTTTCTGCGAAGGGACATATGCGGGCAATTTTTCTGCAAAGTGCAATGGTTGGATGTCTTCCTCCATGTCGTCTTCTTCCTCTGCGATGAAAATGATGGCCTGCAAGTCTTCTTACTCTTAATCGGTTTCAATGGTAACTGTTTTTCCTTTTTCTTCCATTGATAACTTACTATGTCGCGGATTCCTCGGGGACATACGTACTAGTCCCATTGCCTGCTTATCTTTCTTTGGTCTCAGCATCTGGGGTGATTTGGGGATTTCTGTTACGACCCCAACGCCTTCAGGAATATCTTGTACCTTGGGGTTCTGCACGGCCTCGCTGACGGTTCTGTTCTCAATTCCCAACCCATCCTTAGTGGTCGTCATCATTTCTTCACAGTATTTTGTCTCTCGCAAACTTAGGGGCTCTATTATCGCTTGACTCTCAACACTTTTTGCTCTACTCAACTGCTCAATGCTCAAATGACCAAGTGTTGTCCGCTGGCTAGCCCTTTGAGTTTTATAGCGCCTTTTGAATTCAAATTCGACCATTCCCCCCAATTCTAGGCCATCGATGCTTTCTTGGTGGCAAATTTTCCAAAATCTTGCCCATAACTCTTGTCTTAAATCACTGCTGCCTGCTCCATTTGGCCTCAAATCAGACATCCCATCATAAACAGTGACATCAACGATCAATTTCCAACCCACCCGTGTGGTAGCGCATCCCTCCATGCGTGAGCGCAAACCTTGTGACAGGTTGTTCCTGCGCGCACCTATCAGAGTGCGCAACTTCCAGGCAGGATAGTTTATAGTCTCGTGCTCTGTTTCAGCTTCCTGGAGTGCTAAGATTGTTCTTCCTATGGCTAATTAGGTGGTCGCACCACCTGTGACACGCTCCATCTCGCCCTCTAGTATAGTCCGTGGAAAATCCTCATCTGTCATCGTGGTGATCTATGTCGCGCACTCTACTGTTTATAGTGCACTCCCCTTATTACTGCATTTGGTGATATACAGTCCTAGCCACAGTAGCAGACTAATTAATTCTCAGTGATAGTCTTCTAATTCATTAGTATGATCACCTGCACCTAGCCTTGCCATCCTTGGTTTATTGACGAGACATGCTCCCTTGATCTTGTTTTCCAACCTCTTGACCTCTGCATCCCTCAAAATGCTTTTCTTCCTTAGTTGTACTCGGTCCTTTTCAAGTTCGCGAAGTTTAAGGTTCCCTTGCCAAATGGCTTCCTGAAGTCTTATGTGTTCTACTTCGCATAGCTATGTGACTCCCGCATCTCGGGCTTCATGCACTGTCACATCTATCGGTGCTATTTAATTTGGATTCATCTTCGCATGCTCCTCAGAGATTACGGTCCTCACTTCAGTGTGCCTTCTTGGAATTGTTTTTGTGGTCAGGGTTTTTCATATGGTCCCATAGGCCCATCGAACTACTGATACGCGCAGGTCCCAGTCAGTGCGTCTCACCTGGTGAACCCTGTTCAGCGCTTCGCACACCCTATCGAGCACTTCTCTATGGATAATCCTTGGTACACTTCGCCTTTCCTACTGCTGTGTTCTGTTCCAAATCTCTATTATGGGAGTGGTGTGTGCTTGTGCGAGTTCCATGTCATATGTCTGTACCCATCAGGAAAGGTGGGCGCGTAAGTGGTTTTTCCCCTCATAACTAGCTCTCATCCTTAGCTGGGGTTTTCCAAATCATAGGCGCATCATCCTCTTATATCTGCGCTAGTCCTCAAAACTTTCCTAATGTGTACTCCACCACCTTGTGAGTGTCGCGTGTAGTGCCCATTTTACAACATCAAACTGCTATTGTTCTGGTACCATGCTTTCAAATTGGTTCAGGAATTCATCCACCATTGTTAACCCATCATACATAGGCAGATCCCTTACCTCTATTTTCATGCAGTGTAGTGATCTAACCATCATATTGCAATTAGGTGTGATTATCTTGTGTAACCAGTTATGCCATCGTTCTATTTCCTTGTCCGAATCCAAAGCGTAGGAGCTTTCACGTTCCCACGAAATCCTACCATCTGCAGTTGGGTTCACCCAATCCTATTCTCGCATGGTTATCTTGTAGATGCAATCGAGATCATCATCACTATCATCGTCGCGCACCAGTTTAGTGTATCACGCTCCTTTGGCTGGATCTAGCGGTACTACTACGCACAATGAATTTTTTTCAAAAATATTTTTGTGCTTCTTCAGATTTATGACTCCGTTCATATCGGTGGCCCAATCTATTCCTAATAGCACAGGATAGGGATTGTTGTTGTCGACAGTCTCTATCACTTCGAAATCCACCAACGTGCTCGCACCTTCAATATCCACCGTTACCCCTTGCAATCTCCCAATGGGGAGGATCTTCTACTGGTTTGCCATTTGCAATTGAATAGGAGACCATTGTAGTGTGGGTCTGCCCATGTGTTCCCATGTTTGTTTCAGCAATACATTCACATCCGATCTGAGATCCAGGATTACCTAATCCATTTCATACTCACCGATTTTCATAGTCAACCTCATTTCTCTCCATGTGCGCAATTCATGCTTTCCAAGTTTCTAAACCATGCGCGGTTCTCCTGATCCTGCGCACCTAGTGATAAGTTCCTGTAGTCCTTTTACTGCCTTGGTGTCGTGCAACAGTTTCATGCATGTCTCCATAAAGGTAGTGAGCATTTAAGGATCCATCCTTAGTTCTACATGATCCTTACTACCTGAAGTGGAGTCCTCCGTGAAGCTCTTCTTAGCTTCCATGAATGTCTCCTTCACGCGTTCTAAATCAAATTCAGGTTCCTTTGTAGGAGCCTTGTGAACCCATGCACTTTCTTCTAGTTGCTTCCCTTTATCATCTCCAGTAGTGATACTACTTCTGAGCACTATGTTTACATTTGGGTCTTCTTCGCACAGCTCAGACCTCATCATTTTCAAATTATGAGTCAGAGGAGGCTAGAGTACCCCTTTTTCATGCAGCCTCGCTATCAATGTTGGGCAATCTTCTACCTCATGATCAAACTGAGTATAGTAAAAACATGAAGTCCTCGTCGGATTTTTACAATCACAGGCATAGTGTCCTGTCCCTCTGCAATTTAACAAATTAGTTGTTTGCGACCCCTTCCTGGTCCCATTCCTCCTTGACCTCGTCCTTTTCCCTGAAATCCAACGTGCGCCATTCCTACATTTGGGTCGAAGGCTCGCATTTCGGTCTGTACCCTGTAAGTAGGAGTCTGATCCATCAGTAGTTCGTAGCTTCTACAAGTGCATTCATCATGGCCTACTAACCTACAGAAATTACAAAGCAATTGTTGGGACGTCTACGTATACTTCTACAATAGATGACAATTATCTATAGTGTGTTTTCCCCCTATCTGACAGATCGTGCACCATAGTGCAGGTGCTACACTTGGTCCTGCTTGTGCCTCAGGTCTTAACAGAATTGACCCTCCTCCCGCCAAGTAATTCGCGAATACTGGATAGTGGTCCTTGTCATGCCCCTGGCCTTTGCATTTTATGCACCATACCTCCTTGCACGCCTCTGGCCGAGGTGTCCTATCCTGTTTCAACTCTACCTTTACAGACACAAATTTTGCAGTTGCGCATGGATTTTTTGGACTCCCATACCAGGATCTTGTATAGGGGTCTCATGCAATCTCATTTCCATCTCCAAGGCTTCGGCCTGGGTGGAAAGCTTTTGTTGTGACAACGTTGTCCTTAAATGTGGTGTTAATGACACTACAAACTAGGCGCAGTGCTTGCCATCTGTCAAAGTCATGTTGGCTTCACGAATCATACTCTTTAACCTCTGGTCTAGATCCCTAGGGGTCTCACTCAAGAGCATTGTGATTTCCTTAAACTTGATAATTGACTGTGTCTCTAACTTTGGCCTGCTAAATTCCCTGTTTAGCACGGCCTGGATTTATGCAATGCCTGCGTTGGGATGGTAATTAGAATGCTTAATGTACCATGTTAATGTGCGATTCTACAACACACTTACCAACGTAGCCTTCTTTATATTGTCATCCACGACTCCATAATTGGTCCGAATCTTCATTCCCTACTCCTCTAAATACTAGTAGTTTGATCGCATTCGCCATATTGAACTGTGATGGTGGCGGAGGTGGGGTGTGTGGAGATGAAGGTGAAGATGGTGAGATGGGTGGTGGTGTAGGTGGAGGTGGTAAGCATGGAATTCGCTGCCTTATTAGACTGACCGCGCTTCTCGGAGAAACTTTCGCGGGCTCTTCCTCGCTTTCCCGCGAGGGTGAAATTAAGGGACTAGTTTCTAACACTTTACTACTTCTGTTTCCGTAGATCTTCCCACTTTGCGTAGTCCCAAACATTAATTTATTTGCATAACCCACTTTTCACACAATAGCATCTTAATCCAGGTATTCAAAGATTTAATATACTTACCTCGTGGCCCTTTGAGGAAGTGTCGTTCTACCTCACTGTAGCTGATGGTCGTATCTACAACGAACTCAGTGATAAATCCTTCTATAATCCAATCGAGCCAATGGTCCATAGCTCGCGTGATATTATCTCCTAACGCTTCTAGTCTGCGTACTAATTCTGAAGTCCACACGATTGGTTTGTCGAGCCTACACCTTCCCTGACTATTTGCTAGCTTTGTGATCCACTCATACAACTCAGAAGGAAAGGATGCAAAGAAAATTTTGTGGATTTCCATATATAAGTAGTGCTCCAACCACTATTCCTTAGATACTCGCGGGTTCCTGTTTTCCTACGCCGCGAACTCATGAATCTTCTTGTCCAGCTACCCTTCAATTTCTTTCTTATTTGGATTCCAGTGACATGACATCAAACAACCCTTATGTAGATCCCGGTCTCGGCAACAGAACCATTTGTTGGCTTGTTGGGGCCTGACCCAGGTTCAGAGGTGATTCACCCAAGCAAATCCCAGTACTACTAGCCCTTTCGGCAATAGTTCGTGGAGCACAGACTGAGGTCTCACCCGAAGTAGTATAGGAGGGTGCTAGAACCAAGTTTCAGCACCCTAGAGATGTCTGATGATTTTCAGTGGTCCGCGGTTTGACCATGCGTGCACGTCGCTACATGCACCTATCAGTAGCTCGCAGCCTGTGATGCTGCCTTCGCGTAGCCTTACTCGGGGCCCGATCCACGTTAGTACCCAATCCCTTACTATTAACCCGATATTATTTGATCACTTAGCTTATCTACATGTGTTTAGTTATACTTAACAGTGTTCACCATTCATACTAATGCGCACGATAAATAAAACAGTATAATTTACAAAATATATCAGCCATATAATAACTCAAATAGATACACAAGATTTGGAATCAAAATTCTCTTTATTATTCTTCTTCCTTGGTTACAGACTCAACTCCACCCTGCAGACTCTACTAGGCCTCTACGCACTCAGCTGTAGAGCCTCTTCCTACTACTACGACCCAAAGCACCTAGACCTTTACTCTATGCTCACTATCTTCTAGACTCCATTTGTTCCTCTATCTATCCTTAGTTTTTCTTTACAGCTTAGAGCCTCGCTCTATTTATACAATCCCATGGTCCGCGGACCATGGGTAGGCCGACACTACATTCAAAACTTAGGGCAGACAACCCTATGACTCTAACCTACAATTTGGCTCCACGCCTGCAATTCACGAAGTCTTTACAACAATAATACTAAAAATTTGGGCTTTGAGCCCCAAAACATGTTGTGGGGGGGTTCCATACCCAACATACAAGAAGCATGAAAATGCTTGGTTGGGTGGTTGAAATCTATTGCAAGAATTAGCAACAACAGAAAAAGGAATTAGAACATGCAACAGTATGCTAGTAAAGCATTTTAGTAGTAGGGCCATTATGGGATGCTAGTACCCAATAGTGTCCAGTAATTGCCATGAGCATGCTATGACTAATATGATGGTTTTGAGGCATGTATATGCCTTGTTTGTTTGATCTTCCGATGCAAGGAAGCCTTGCCAAGGGATGGATTTCTCGAGATAAGGGATGTTGGGGAACTTGGAAAATGAGTGACTGCACGGAAGGAGGTGATTGGATTTCCCGAGGGAATGTGTAGCAAAGAAGGGAAGGTCAAGGATGGATTTGTTTTGGTCATTAGCATTGCGAGATGGAATCAGATGCCCATTGGGAGTGTTGTGGAACAATGAGCCAGTAAATGTTCACTGAGGGAACATGTAGCACAGGATTATAGCGCTAGACATTGGATGCAGCTTTGACTGTGGCAGTGGATTATGGAATTCTTGGGAAGGAGTTGAATCTTGGTGCTATTTCTGAGGGTGGAGGTGTGAGTCTGTGGATTCCCTTGATTAATTGATACGAACATCATATACTTTTATTTTCTAGTCTAGCAAATGTGCATATGTGTATATGTGGTTATTGTAAATACCATAATGAGCTATGTTATAAAGCTCTAGTAAGTGGTATGGTTGTTATCTGGTCATGTTGTTATGATGTTTTTGTTTTGAGAAGGTATTTCATTGTAAATACTGCAATGAGCTAAGTTATAAATCTCCATGGGAAATATGTTTTATTTTCAGTGATTTTGTTGAGGTCATGGTGTGGTTTAACACTGAGGACGGTGTTCCTCAAGGGGAGGGTTTTGTAACAGCCTTGGTGAAAATTCCATGTAATAAAAGTTAACAAAGCCAAAATAAGACCGTGGGTAATGGACACATATTCCAAGATGAATGTTGGGCAAACATATCCTAGTGGGAATCACTAGATGTGTTTATGGCTAAAGGAAATTGGCAAAAGAATTAAAAGGCAAAAAGATATTTTTGGCACATTTATTTATGAAAATAAAGGAAATTAGGAGAAAAGTAAGGTGAAAGGTCACAGGTTGCATGTGATGAGGACATTGAAGGAATATAATGGACAATGAAGAAAATAGAGGCCTCATTCATAAAAAGGCTTCTAAGGATATGTTGGAAAGCTCTTGGCTCAAGTTTTTGCTCAGGAGTTTCTATGGAACAAGGAAAGGAAACGCAAGTAAAGGAAGGACAAGGAAAGGAAAGGAAAGGAAAGATCAAGCAAGGAAGAGCAGGATCAAGCAACTTCAACATAAATACTTGCAGATAACATATTGTGTGTGTGATTTCCTAACTTGGTTTGACATGCATGGCTTTGCATGTTGGTGTATGTTTCTCTTGTTGGTAGTGGCATGGTTTTGCTGGGTTATGACAATGGTTTTCAACCTAGCCTTTCCTTTTTCCGGATGCCATGTTGTGTTAATATGTTGATCTCAATTTTGAGCTTTGGAATTGTTGACTGGATTTCAGGATCCGGGGCGGAGGTGATCTCAAGGTTCATTCCCAAAGATCTAGGAATCCCTTGACCGGTTTTGGTGGGATGCATGGAAAAGCCTAAGGGAGGAGTCTTGGTTAATGGCCTAGTGATCAAGTGTGGATTGCAGTAAATCCTGAGAGGTTGGTGCCTCGGTTTAGGGCCTAGTGATCCAAGATTGGATTGCGATAAATCATGAGAAACAAGGAGACCGAAAATTCCTTAAGGATAGTGATGGATTCCAGATGGAATTCCAAGTTCGGTTTGGTTTTGTGATCAGAGCATTGGTTTTGGTGTGATCACGGTTTTGGTGAGGGTGGAGTTGGTTTAACCTCTGTATTCCCTTGGTTGTTTTTGGATTGGTTTATCCATGAGATCCCACATTCATGCTTGGAATATGGCACGAGGGTGACTGGCTGAAAGAAAGATTTGCTTCAGCCATGTCTACAATCGGGTTGTATGTGGAAGTCCCAAACCTAGTTGGATTTGCCTATGATTAATGAAAGCTAAGTTATCTTACTTTTCCACTTGTTTATATGTGGATTTAATGGATGTTATATCAATGATATTTACATTGTTTTATGTTGGTTATAAGCATGGTTGATTGACTAGTTCATGTCATGGTCATTTCATGTATTTACTTGTGAATGTTAAATTGATGGATGCAAGACCTAATTGATGTTATAAAAGTTAGATGGAGAAGTTGGTGATCCTTCTTGTCATGTTTCATAAGCTTTTTCGGTAATTCATGCTCTGTCTTGTATCCTAGACCTATAGGTTGCATTGATGCGAAGTGTTTGACAGAATGTCAGTCCCGGTTGGGGATGGTCAACCTTAGTGTTGAGGTTGATTTCTGTTTTATTAGCTTTGTCATCACGTCTTTGATGGATTCTGGAAGTTATAACAAGTTCTGGGTAGTGGCCAGAATTCTAGGCTAGAAAAGTGCCATGAATTCTGCAGACGTTGGCATAGGTCTGCTGGAAAAAGTCCCTGGACACTGGCTTGGAGGCCTTTGAGAGTGTCTCAAGGTTAAGGTGCATAAAAAATCAGTGAGACCTAGGGGCAGGATGCTTGAGTGGTTGGGATGCCTCCTAGGAGTGTTGTTGCTGATGTGGAAGGTATGGTTGATGTGTTTTCCGTCGATTTCATTTCCTTAAGGTCACCAAGGAGGTTGAATCATATCATCGTAGCCTCTCGTCGCATGTTTACCCTGGTTGGCCGGTTACTTAGGTAGATGTGGTAGGTATATAGACATTAGCCATATAAATTAAATGATGAATAAATTTTTATATGCATCAAAACACTTACCTAACTTTCTTTTGAATTGTTATTAATTATAAAAAGAATTAATATATGAGTTAAGAGACATAAAAAAAACCATTTAACAAGATTCTTAACCATGAATATTCACCCCATTTTACAATGGAGATTTTAACTTGTAAATAGACTTTATTGCAATATCATAAGTCAATACCATCACTTACTAATACCACATGCCCAAAAAGCTATAACTCATATTCATATGACAGATTTTTAATTAATCAATTCACTTAAAGTGGTAGAAAATGCATAATTACTTTTGAGATAAATCTCAATCTTTAATCTATAATTAATATTAAGAATATTCTAGAATACTCCATGAAAGTTAAATAATCATCCACCTAATAATTATCCAATAATTAAATTAAATTTATAAAATTCTTATAACATAAAAATAAATAATAAATGTATTGTATAATATAAAATAAAATATTTGAGATAGGAGTATGCGCTAAAACTGTTTTTGCTTGGCTAAAAATTGGTCTTCCTCTGACTTAAGGAAACAAGACCTACCCCTTTACATACCACCAACAAGTTATTCTAGGTGGGGTGATTTTCCTTAAATAATGGTGATGAGTCAACCTGCATTCACTCATACCACCAACAAGTTATTCTAGGTGGAGTGATTTTCCTTAAATAATGGTGATGAGTCAACTTGCATTCATAGTTAGCAGTAAAAAATTGTTGTAAATGACTCTTCAATCAAATTAAATAAAAAATTTCAATTAAATTAAGATTTGCAATAAATAACTCTTCTACATTAATTGTTTTTCATTAAATGACTAAACCAACAAGTCAATAACTAGGCTCCTCACACGCCAGTGAGTAACTAGTGTCAGATAAAACATTGAATCCAAAAAACATATTATGTCCATGGCTTTAAAGATAATAAATATTAATAAAGGACTATCTTAGATAACAACTTCAATTGTCAGGGAACAACTTCCATACCACATTTTATAATATAAGCAAGTGGGCAGAAAACAAAATTAGCAAGTGGGCAGAAGAAAGAGATTAGCATGCTAAAGGGAAAGTAGGTTTTAGACCTAAGCATTCCACAATTGATCATTGCACAACTTTAAGGCACATCATTGAAAAAGTTTGGGAGAAAAAGGAAGAAGTCTTTTGTTTCTTTGTTGATTTCAGAAAAGCATTTGACTCGGTTCCTAGGGATAAACTTTGGCAGAGAATGGAGGAACTTAGGGTTCCTAAACATTTGAGAGCAGCTATGCATAGGCTGTATGAAGAGGTGAAAGTCAAAATTAGAACTTTAGTAAGCATTTCTAAAATTTTTAGAAACGATATCGGGTTCAAGCAAGGTTTCCCACTGTCTCCTACCCTTTTTGGTTTATATATCGACAATGTAGTGCCCCGCTCTAATTGACAAGCTCTGATATTAAATTAACCTTGATATAGCCTTAGGGCTTATACTTTATTCTTTGAGGACCTCAGGTTGAGGATCTAGACTCATGACACTATTATCAACGATTGAGATATTCATGGTTATGATGTTTTGCTTTCCATTGCTATTATGATAGCATGAATGATTATATATCTTATCTAACAGTATTCTGATGATTGCATCATTTAAATAGTTAAATTTAGTAGCTAAATTTATGATGAGGGTAGTAAAGAATATGTATGCGCTCTACTAAAAATATAATGATGATAAATTTGATAGATAGGTATATTTCTATGATGTTACGATGTTGATGGCTTAATGAATATGTATGTTTCCATTTATGATAAATGATGATAGCCATGAGGGATATGTACCCTCTGTTACCTACTTCCGTTAGTTCAGGCTTATAATGGACAATGATGTGAATGACCAAGAATCGTTAATGATGTGATTATGATAATGACTAACAGTGAGAAACCTTGTTGCTAATGATTTTTGAGTATGGCAGGAAACAATCAGAGGCGCTCGCATATGACATGTCGATGACACCTGGTTTGATGAAATTCATATTGTTTTAAAGTCTAAATCGATCTTGAAATCTGCCATATATGTTTAACTATATGTTGATGATATGTTAACGGTTGTAGGCACATATTTGTTGCTTGACTGAATGACTCACATATGGGTGATGGGGTTGTACAGGTGGATGGAACTACATGGGAGGGGTGGGACAGAGTCCCTGATCTCACCCACTAGCACTCCTACCGTGACTTGGGCTGGAAGGGTTGAAACACCTTCGCCTTGAAGATCACGATGCCATGAGGGCAGGTCCCAAAGCTGGGTTGCTCATGAGGAACCTACTGGGGGGCACGCATCAAGGCGGATTCCTTGATCCCCGGCACCATTAGTCTCACTATAGCAGGCAACATAAGAGACGATAGTGGTCTATGAATTTGCTCGATATTTTCCCCTCGTAGTCACTGGATGCTTGAAGGGCAAGTGGTGTGGCACCCTTGGGATTTCAGGGAAATTCTTGAAGGGCACGACCAACTTGGCACCCTTGGCATCACAATTAAACTGTTAGGTGTGGCACCCTTGGAACTTCTAGGGAAGTTCTTGAAGGGCACAACCAAACTTGGCACCCTTGGCATCACAATTAAACTGTTAGGTGTGGCACCCTTGGAACTTCTAGGGAAGTTCTTGAAGGGCACAACCAAACTTGGCACCCTTGGAATCATTAAAAATAAATAATAATGAATAAATATAAGTAAGGAATGAAAACTAGGTAAAATTACATCAAGGGAAAATGATGATTGGAAACCAAGGAAATTAAATCAAAATAAAACTTGGAATAAGGAGGATCATAGGAAGAAATAAATAGAGT
>APFE031699530.1:42507-75898 GCA_000404065.3 Pinus taeda | reverse complement strand
ACCCTTGGAACTTCTAGGGAAGTTCTTGAAGGGCACAACCAAACTTGGCACCCTTGAAATCATTAAAAATAAATAATAGCAAATAAATATAAGTAAGGAATGAAAACTAGGTAAAGTTACATTAAGGGAAATGATGATTGGAAACCAAGGAAATTAAATCAAAAATAAAACTTGGAAAAAGGAGGATCATAGGAAGAAATAAATAGAGTACCTTAAAAATTCCACCCTCCCCATGTTGGAAAATTCTAGGTAGATCAGGTGGTTTAATTAGATAAAAGGGGAAGACAAACATATTGTAAAGATAAAGATTAATCCTAAACCAATTAAACTTAATTAAGAAAATAGGAAGGTGAATTAAAATAAGAAAAATAAATTAAATTTAGAGAAATGTAGAGAAGCTCCATGTGGCATCAACCAGCGTAAGAATATCCCTCTAAGAGATAACCTGAGTTAATTTAGGAAGTAGATTGGGGATAAAATCTTAACTCATTAATTGACTCCAAGTAATAAACTCAATTTAAGGAATAAAAGGGGGGAATAAAGAGACATCTAGGAGTAGAAATAGGAATCTTGTGAGGTGAGGAAAATATTAGTTTTAAATAAAAAAAGATAAGTAAATAATTTTGGGTGACCCTTGATGAGAGAATGACACATGGGTGGGTGAATAATCAAGCTATTAAAAAGAAAAGAATATTATAATTATGCATGACATGCCAAGTGTCATCTATGAGAAATCTTATAAAAGAAGGGGCAGGCCATGGTAGAAGGGACTTTTTGGGGAGGAACCCTATTGTTGGATGGATGATATGTTGTGAAGGCAGTGACTACGAAGCTATAGTGAGTTTGGTGAGGTAGAGGGTTTTAGAGAGGGGACTCTTGAGCTAAGGTTGCTCTCCTCTGCCAGCTAGACTCTTCCTCCATTGTACAACCCCATTGCAGCTCGAGGGTTCGCGGGGAAGAAGAGTACCCAAGGAGTAGGCTGGGAGGTAAACCGGTGGGTCTTGTTTCGGATCAAGTGCGTCATCATACACTCGCAGAAGTGAACGGCAACCAGGGAATACCAGCGATAGCAGAGTAAGCGGAGTCTTGCCTTCCGGTGTACAGTACATGTGTATTTCGTTACTATTTGATCTTAGATTAAAAGTATGTAAATGTTTTGATATGTTCCTGAATGAGCATCAGTAATGTGAATTGAAATCTCATTGCATTTCTCCTGGTCGTATTTGCTATTAAAAAAAAATAATAATAATAATAATAATAATAATTGTATATATCATAATCTGGTCACTACAGACAAGCTTGAGGAGTGGTTAAATTCGCAAGGGGGTGATGGTATCTATTTGTGCAAGTTTGATGTAAGGCTTCTTTTGTATGTAGATGACCTTATTCTGATTGCTAAATCGGATCTTGGTTTGCAAGAGCACTTACTATCCCTTGAGCATTTTTCTAGAAGTGTGGGGATGCAAGTCAACATCAGCAAAACGAAAGTAGTGGTCTTCTCTAAGAAAAGAAAACATAGCCAGCATAAGTTCTACTTTGAAGGCAACATTCTGTAAGAAGTTGCGGATTGCAAATACCTCAGAATTGACTTCAACAAAAATCTAAGTTGGAATAGTTGTACAAAGAAAAGAACTTTGGGGGGTTGGAAAGCATTTTATGCTTTTCAAAATAGGTGTAAAGAGGCAGAGTTATGGGACCGGAAGACCACTCAAACTCTTTTCGGGCTTCTAGTGATTCCGGTGATTCTCTATGGTTGTGAAATGTGGGCTAGCAGTACCTCCGACATGGAGTGGAGACAAATTGAGAAAATTCAGAAGCGTTTGATTACAAACAAATTTAAGATTAAAAGTGCAGTTCCTTATGATATCTTGTTAAGTGAAATAGGGACTGCTCCTATTGAATCAATTGCTATGGTGCGAGTCATAGGGTATTTAAAAAAAATTGAGCAAATGGAAGAGGGTAGATGGCCTAAGGTTGTCTTTAATGATAGATTGTGCAGGAGAAAAAAAACTTGGATGCAGCAAATGGTTTAGTAAATGGGGTATTTGCTTGAACACGTGTCCCATAAACAGCAAAGAGATAAAAGCTTTTGTTATGGAAAAGTTCCACAAACGTACTTGGGATAAGGAGCTAGGAAGAAAGAAAAATTACTGTATTGAACTGTTTAATCCCACTCATAATCATCAACCAAAAGCATACGTAGAGGCCAATATCTCTCAGAGAGCCAAAATTATTATTGCTCAGTTAAGGACTAATTCTCATCAACTTCGTTGTGAAACAGGGTGCTGGAAAATGCCAAAGGAAGTGTGGGAGGAAAGGGTATGCATTTTTTGTTCTTCTAGAAAAGTGGAAACAGAAAAACATCTCATTTTAGAATGTGAGGCCTTCAAAGACAATAGGGAAAGTTATGCAGATATGCTGGCAGCTAGCTCTTGGGATAATCTATTTAACGAGGGGTTTGTCAAGAAGCTAGGAGCATTTATTGTGAAGCTTCACAGAAAAAGGGCCGAATACATCAAGCAAATGAAGAAGCAATTTGTCCCATAGGCTATCGTTAGCCTCGTGGACGTTAAATAATTTCTTTCTTTCTTTCTTTCTTTATTTATTTATTTATTTATTTCTTTCTTTCTTTCTTTCTATATCTCTGTCTGTTTTTGCTACATATCTGTGTACAAATACCTCAATTGCATAAAATCAAATACCAAATAAACTCAACTTTATTCCAGTCCGAGTACTGACAAACACTCTGCTATAATAAATTAGGTATGTAAAAAACACTAATAAAAAACACTTTCCTATGTAAAAGCACTTTGTATGTGTAATTTACATAGCTAGTTAGCTATTTTTATTTCTTTAAGAGGAAAAAATCGTTATTTTATTAATATAAAAGAATACATATATTTGTTAATGTCTATGTATATAGCTTAAAATACTGACAAAAAGTTTTGTAGTAGTTTACCAGAGTACAATAATACAAAACATTTTTCAACATATACATAAGTTCTAAATAGACATACATATACCTTTGTAGATAAACATTAAAAGTTAACCGAACCAAAAAATATCCAATAAAACTGATAGCAACAAATATAGAGTTAATTTGTTATTTAGTTATTAATATGTATTTTTCGTGGTTAAACAATCTTAGTTTTAGTGGTTTGGTAAACAATTTAAGCAACTAATGTGTTCAAGTATTTGAAGACATGTTGTTAAGTGAGACATTGGTGATATTTATGAAATAATTATATATAGTATAATAGTGAAAATAAATATTTAAAATTTTTACCAATTCTTCAATAATCATTATTTTTTTAAAATATTAAATATTATATAATTATAATTTATATTATTATTTTTAAATAATCAATTATGTATATCTCATTTTATATAATGTTTATAATGTTTTAAATTATATTAAAGAGTGTATGTTGTTTATGACCTATACAATTTCATGTACATCATTGTTCTGTGAATGAGGATTATACTATTTTTATTTCATAAAAATAAAAATAGTATCAATAAAATAAATAAACAAAAATACATGAAAGTTTTCTACTAGTCCATACAAAACATTTCTCACCGATCAATTTCCAATATAACTTAGTTTGTGGGTTAAAAGGGACTATTTTGTTGATCCATAAATAGACAATTAACTATAACACCAGTATAGATCCATATTAAGTACGAATCGAACATGCGCTGAGAGAGATAAAATTTCAATATAGTTTAGCTCACCAAATACGAGAGTAGGTTAAAAGGGACTATTTTGTTGACCCATAAATAGACAATTACTATAACACCAATATAGATCCATCTTAAGTACGGATCTAACATGAGCTAAGAGGGATCAAATTTCAGTGCAATTTTTATTAGAATTTTTCATTGTTTAAATTGTATTTTTGAATGCTAAATAGAGTAAATAAATTTTCTATATATATCTTCAAATATTGAATTGAGGCTTCTATGATCCATATCAAGTTTATGAGAATATTTCCAACACTCGTTGGTTCGAAACATGTCGACAAATGTATCACAATGTGATTTACGCTGAAAAATCTTCTCATATCTTCAAATAGTTTATATAAATCTCTTGTTGAAATATTTTTTTTTAAAGTGTAAGATTTAAACATCGGATTCACACATTTTTCCCCATGGTATATAGAAAAATGTATAGGTTATTTTTTCATTGATATAATATACATATATAATTATTTGACGAATCTTTCACTTATTTATAAAATTTTGCTAAATCTTGGTGAATTTTTCACTGGGTGATTTCTTGATAATGTATAAAAATATATATAATAATAATATGAAATATTTAGTTAAATTCTAATATACTAATTTTCCATGTTTTGGAAAAGAAAAATCACTAGTAATGTTACTATAGGTTCTTATTATACACTATTGCAAATATTTTTGCATGTTTTTACCATGTTTTACCACAAAGGTCTTATCACATCCCAAGGGTAAAATAGTTGGAAATGAACCCCCAAAGGCGTGTGATGTTGAACTAAAGAAATTATTTTGCTCAAACTTGGTCTTTATGCATCTAGACAATTGAATCATATTTAATGTAATTCATATTTTGTAGGCTTCACATGAAAATAAGGTCTATGAATAGATATATCAAACTCATGACTATTTACATCAAATTCTTTTGTTTTCTCATTCATTTCTTTTCTAAAAGGTAGATATTTCTCCAATTCCTCGAGTTAAAATAAACCAACAACTTTAAAATATGGTGCTTCCTCGTCATATGTAGGTTTTTCACCTAATTTTTAGATCATAACTATTGTAGTAGTTGTTGCAATTCTATAGCTCACAACTCTAATAATGTTGAATTGGTAAATAATTATTTGAAATCACACAAGTTAGAAAATATGAACAATAGTCTTTTCACTTCAAGAATGGTAGTGCACTAAACAGTATATCGTTCTCATCTAATAACATGTGATGCTTTTTTTGTATTGGTATCAAAGTATAATTGCATTAGATGAATGTTAGTCTCATGACAATAAGACTCCTATGATGAACACATAGGATCCTAGAGCATAGAGCACTTTTCTCTTCAATTAACTAAGAATATCTCATTTTCATTTCTTAACAAACAATAAGTATTTTCAAATAAAATATAAAATAAACATAGTAGATTGTAAAAGACGAATATTCTTTTGTGACACCACACAGTGGAAGGAAAAAATTAACTTTCCTTAAATAATCAAATATATAAAGAAAATAATTTATCTTTTATGGCTCAAATTTCTCGTAATGTCTACATTATTATTTATATGATTTAAAGATCTTTTCCATTCCTTGGAACCCATTTTCATCTTTCATGGTTAACTCCTTTCCATTACCTTTATATTCTCATTTCATTATTAAACTCACTTCATATTTTATTTCTTTCTTTTTCCTTGATGATGGGTGGAGTGTCCACTCGAATATTGGACATTTAAAATATTAACACACAATTCATTCTAAAAAAAATATCAACAATGGTTGAAAATGTTGATGATGAAGTGCCCTATGATAGAAAACCTTGTGAAAAGGATAAAGATGATATGATTCTTGTCAATAGGTTGATTAAGAGATCATGTGGGTTCCCACAAGACATCAACTAATCAAGTAATGTCACGAATGCTAAAAGAAACTACCCAAGTATGAAAATTAATCATGGCAACATATATGAATTGAAATGATTGGAGTAAGGATTCCTTTAGGCATACTTTATATATTCAATTCCTTGTAGTATTTCGAAGGTATAGATGGGAGTTGACCAGATTATGTGTTGAGGTGTTGGCTAGACCTTCCAACTAATGATGGTGGAATACATGGTATAAAAATGTAGTATTGTGATATCAAACGACAAAGATAGATGGAGTTGTTGGGAAAGGGTCCCCTGGGGTCAAGCTTTTGTACTTAATTTTTTTATAATTGTAAAGTCTCCACGATTTGTGGAAGTGGAGCACAAAGGTAATAAGATTCAAATGGGTTGTAGTCCCTTAGGTTGTTAGGAGATAAGAAGTTTTCAGACCTGCCCATGGTCCGCGGACCATGGTATTGTAAAATCAAAGGCTATATATGAAGAGTCATAGCAAGTCCACGAGGTAACTAATGGAAAGAAGATCATTGTTTGGGGAAGTAGGCTAAGGTAGAAGGTCTGTTTCCTATACTTAGGCGAAGGGGAAGGCTCCTGCAGCTGAGTGCACAGAGATCTTGGTAAGTCCACAGGCTGAGCGCACGGGCCCCTGCATCTGGATACACAGGGAAGAAGAGTCTGTAGTTGAAATAATACACCTGATAAAGACAATTTTGATCCATAAATTGTGCATATGTGTATCTGTATTAACTTTTGCAGTTTCTATATTTTCGCTATGTATCTGAAATTATATGAATGAATGCTTATCTTAGGCGCGAACGTAGTAGATCAATATGATTCATTGATGTTATGAATGTTTAAAGACCTTCACGAAGATATACATACTGTTTATGTGAATTACTGTAATGATACGGATTTAAACAAGAATGCAACAAATTACATATATAACCATAAATACAGAGATGCAGTACAAATAACACTTCATTTCATTAATATCAAATACTAAAATATGCTTACAAACAGAATGGAAATAAGACTAGCTCAGCTGATGGTTTCTTATCTCTGAGAATACATGTGGCGGCTACATGCCTCAAAACTACGTTTCAATGAGGCTAAAGGGCCTTCTTATTATTGAACAATAAGAGAAAAACCTAAACAACCAAAACCCTAACCCAAGGAGATGTAACACCAAGAGTTTATGGGCCCCATTGGGGTGAGTTGGACAACCAACTTCCCAAGGTCGCGACTTGGTCATACTATCTCTGTTTCACGCGCATGATACTCCGTTGGAAAGATATCTTCGAGGACTATGACAAAAAAGATGATTTTAGACAGAAAATCATTGGCGGTAGATTCTCGGCCTCAAAACGTTTTCAGAATTTTAGGACTCGAAAAACTACTAAAAATAGTAAATTGTGCTACAATTAAGGAAACTAAAAAAAATGAAAGAAACAATAGTGGGGGTCCAAGTGGAATTGGTGAGTGACCACCAATATCCACCTGGATCATTCCTCCCCTCTTAGGAAGCAATGGTTCCCATTACATTGAGTTCCTCCATGAGATGAGGAAACTTTTGGTGAACTTGGCCCCTGGCGAGCCACTTGCCCTGGTGAAGGAGTTGGCCTGCTTTGACAACTCGATATAGTTGGATCTTCTGCTAGCGAGTGTTCTTGATCTACATGTCCATGATCCGATCAGTTGTGGCTTGCTCCATGAAATCTGGATTCAATTCTGTAGGTGTGATTTGTTCTGTAATGTCTGATGTATCCAACAATGATGGGAAGTATGGTCGAAGGCAATCCACATTGAACATTGGGTGCAGGTCAAGGAATGGGGACTACTGAGCTCAAACGAATTGTCTCCCACAACCTTGGTAATGGTGTAAGTACCATATCAGAGTGGTCTGAGTTTATGATAGGCTCTATTAAGGCGTTCCTTCTACAAATGCAACGAGACTTTATTGCCCACCTGAAACTTGTGTGGCACCCGATGTTGATCATGTCGCTGCTTGTACTTGGCATTTGGTTTCTCCAAAATGTCATGGACCTACTGGTGAATATGTTAGATGTGCTCAATGAAATTGTTCACCTTATCGACTTCCGACTGGACATAAGCTGAATCTACCTAAGTAGTTGCAAATGGTATGGCCACATCATTGGACATAGTGGTTGGAATCCCAAGCCCACCTGAAAATGGTTGTGGTCAGTCGAGTTGTGGAGAGCCCAGTTATAACTGTACTATACATAGGGAAGACTCTCATCCCATGTGCGTGGATGCTTTGAGTTGTACAAGTGCAGAATGTGTACGATCATCCTGTTGATGACCTCTGTCTAGCCATCAATTTGGGGATAGAAAGTTGTGGACTTAGTGAGTTTGGTGTCCAACATCGACCAAATACTGGACCAAAGTGTACTGAGGAACTTGTTGTCCCGATCTGAGATGATAGACTGTGGGATCCCAAAGTGTACCCACACTCATTCAACGAAAAGTTTAGCAGTGGCTTATGTTGTGATATTCTTCTTGCAGGCCGTCAGAATGGCCATCTTTGAGAATCTGTTGACGACCACAAAAACACAATCATTGCCATGTTTAGTAGAAGAAAGGCCCGACATGAAATCCAAGGAAATGGATTCCCAAGGTCGGCTAGGGGTAGGCAGTGGAGTATAGAGGCCTTGCTTCTTGATGGTCGGTTTGGAAATGGCACAGGAAGTGCAGGATCTAATGTACTTCCCAACATCCTGTCAAAGATTTGGCCAGTAGAAATACTTCTATAGTATTGCCATTGTTTTCTCAACCCCAAAATGCCTAGTGGCCCAACTGTAGTGCTCTTCCCAGATCATCTTGGCTCGCTCTCTTGAAGGAACACAAAGGTGTCCCAAGTGGAATAGTAGGGCATCTTGGAGGTGAAAATCTGGAACTTGCTGACCCTCCAAGAGCATTTGGTATGTGTGGCCGAACTCTGGGTCGCTTTTGTAGAGAAGTGGCCAATCAGAAGTCTCGTGCCCACAAGAGTTGAGCATGGTGCTTAACGCCATGATCGGTGGTCGGTTGAGGTAGTCTGCAACATTATTGGTGCTACCCTTCTTATACTTGATATTCAAATGGAATTGTTGCAGGTATGTGGACCACTTTTTATGGAAAACATTCTACAACTTCCCTTGTGTCTGTATGAATTGCAAGGGTTGGTGGTCTATGTGGATGACCATTTTCTTCCCCAAAATGTGATGCTTCCATTGTCGGAAGCCTACACAATGGAATACATATCTTTGTCATAAGTGGGATACTTTCGGACTGTGCTTAAAAGTGTCTCACTGGGATATGCCATTGGATGCCACTGTTGAATAAGGACTTCCCCAATAGCATAGTCAGAGGCATCTGTCTCAATCTCAAATGGTTGTTGCAAGTCTAGTAAAGTGAGCACTGGTGCAGAGTAGAGGCGATGTTTCAACTCTGCGAATGCCTTTCATTGAGATTTAGACCAAAAGAATTTTTCTTTTGCTCCTCCCTTGGTGACTTGATTCAAGGGCCAAGTGATATGAGAGAATCCCAACACGAACCTGTGTTAGAAATTAGCAAGACCCAGAAAGCTACGGAGCTTTGTCAAAGTGGTTGGGGCTAGCTAATCCCAAATGTCTTGGATCTTGGCTGGATCCACATGCACCCCTTGTTCATCAATAATTTATCCCAGATACTGAACATGGGTCATGCCAAAAGTGCATTTCTCCAAATCGGCACACAACTTGTGTTGCCGCAGTTTTTGGAGAACCTATCGGATGTGGTGGAGGTTCTCTTCCCAACTCTGGTTGAAGATTAGGATGTCATCCAAGTATACCACTACAAATGAGTTGGTGAATGGCTGCAAGATGTCATTCATCAACCTCATGAAGGTTGCAGGATCATTAGTCAACCCAAAAGGCATAACCAACCATTCGAAAAGGCCCTCCTTGGCTTTGAAGGTAGTCTTTCACACATCAGAGGGTTTGATTGGTACTTGGTGATAGCCGGACTTCAAGTCAATCTTACTGAAATATTTTACCCCCTTCAGTTGGTCCAGAAGGTCATTGATCTGTGGGATCTAGTACCTATTCTGGGCAGTGATCTTGTTCAGTACTCATTAGTCAATACAGAGTCTCTAAGTCCCATCCTTCTTTTGTACCAACACGTTCGGGCTCCCACAGGGCAATGGACTCAGACGGATGTGACGTTTTTGCAACAAATCCTGAATCTACCTCTTGATTTCGTCGTTCTCCAAAATGAAGTGTTGATAGATTAGTCCATTGGGTAGCGACGCATTTGGGGTCAGATCGATGTAGTGCTTGAACTGACAGTGCAGAGGCACCCCTGTGGGGGAGGTGAAGATGTCCTCGTACTCCTCCACGACCTTGTCCATATGTTTTTGTCGTGCAGAGGGGCCCTATCTGGAGATCGTGGCCACTGTCTTCTTCTTTCCCTAAGGGCGTATCATTAGGAAAATAAATTTCCAGGTTTTGGAAATGAGCTTACTGCATTGTTTTTCAGTAACCAAAGAGATGGCGGCAGGCAGTGCTACCTCCGGTATCCTATACAACTTATTTCCTAAAGTAACAATAACAACACAAGGCCTTGACTCATACACAGCATGTCGCTTCCATAAGTATGGTTGGCATAACAATACATCACAAAAATCAAGGGGAGTAAAGTCACGTAATACCTCATCCATGAAGGACTTGATGTTGTATGGAAGGCAGCACTGCTAGCTCACGTGAAGATCTCGTCCTTGGTGAAGCCACCCGATGGTGTACAGTTGTGGATGTGCTATGGTCACAAGCCCAACTACTTCATGACCTCCACTGAAATGAGGTTCTTTTGGCTCCCGCTGTCGACAATGAATTGTAGCAGGGAACCCTTTGCCCACATATGGGAATAGAAGAGGTTCTCCTCCTCCTCTGGATCTTCGGGTTCCTCCTTCTGGATCTTCGTGGTGGCAACGGTGACATTGAGCTCCACATCAATAATATGCTTCCCTTCCCTTTGTCATTCCCCTTGTCAGATTCTGACTTAGAGTCGTAACATGCATTGATTCCGAAGCCTTTAGCTCGGCCACCAATGACTGCTTGGCCCAACACTCACTTGTGTTATGAGTGGAGCTCTTATGGAACTAACCACTTTCCCATGTCCTTCTTTGGCTTCATGGTGTTTTTCTTTTCTTGTGGATTTGGTGGGTTGTCCTGGGCCACCCTGCCTTGTCTTTGTCCTTTGTTTTGCGGTTTGGGGGCACCCTTCCCTTGCTTCAAATTTGCAGATCCAAAGTATTGCTTCTTCTTTTTAAACTTTTGCTCGATCTTGACCGCATATCGGTATGTCGTTCCTAGTAAGGAGATGTCCAGGAATTCCATCTCATCATGGATGTACCTATGCAGGCAGCTGACGTACTTGAGAACCAAATTCTTCTTAGAATCCTTGATACCCAACTCCATGCGAAGGGGATGAAAATATTGGTAAACTCTGGCACATCTTGGTCCCTTCCCTGTCACAGCGTTGTCCACTTTATGTATTTATCCTCATAGGTCCTAATAGGGTAGTACTTCTCCTTGATGGCATCCTGGAACGAGTTCCAAGTGGGTGCCACTAAAAACAGTGAGTTCATACTTTCATCATTTTGCTCACAATAGGTTTCCCACTAGTCCTTGACGTGGGGGCCTACTTTGAGAAGTGCAAAGGTGATCTTTTCCCGGCTGGAAAAATCATGAACAGAAAAATATCCTTCTAGCAAATTTAACCATTTATCTACAGCGTTTACATCTATCTGACCCTCAAATATGGGAATGTCAATGTTAACTTGTACCTTAAAGGGTGTGGTGCTTCCAAAGTAGTTTCTGGAAGTAGATGCGTCACCCCTTGGTAGTCGCTGAAGGATTTGCTTAAAGTTGTCCATCATTGAGTTCCTTTGTCACTCGAGGGCTTCCTTGAGCAAGATTTTGATAGGATCCCCTACCCCTCCTCTTTCTTTTCATTTTCCATTGGAGGTCATCAGGATTTGCGAGGCTAGTCTTGCAAAGGTTTGACCAGTTCAATCCCTAACTCCTTATATCTCGACCTCGTTGCGGACATGCAAATAAAAATAGAGAAAGAGTAGACCGCTCTAGTACCATTGATACGAATTTAAACAGGAATGCAAAAATTTACAGATATAAACATAAATACAAAGATGCAGTACAAATAACACTTCATTTCATTAATATCAAATATTGAAATATGCTTACAAACAGAATGGAAATAAGACTAGCTCAGCCGATGGTAGCTTATCTCTAAGAAGAGATGTGGCAGTTGCATGCCTCTGAACTATGTTACAATGAGGCTAAAGGGCCTTTTTATTGTTTAACAATAAGAGCAAACCCTAAACAACCAAAACCCTAACCCGAGGAGATGTAACACCAAGAGTTTATGGGCCCCGTTTGGGTGAGTTGGACAGCCAACTTCCCAGGGTCGTGACTTGGTCATATTATCTCTGTTTGACGTGCATGATAACCTGTTGGAAAGATCTCTCCGAGGACTATAATAGAAAAGAGGATTTTAGAAAGAAAATTGTTGAAGGTAGATTTCCAGCCTCAAAACGGCTCTGAAATTTTAGGACCTGAAAAACTGCTAAAAATAGTAAGTTGTGCTACAATTAAGGAAACTAAAAGAAACAATGGTGGGGGTCCAAGTGGAATTGGCGGGTGGCCACCAATATCCACCTGGATCATGTAATTATCTGTGACATAAGGGTTAGGGTTCACGAAGATAGAACTAAGCCCTAGAAGCTATATGAACCCATCATACAAACCTCTAGATGCAGAAACCTGGTTCTGTCATCCCCCAACACTGCTTCAAGTGAGACTGCAACCTGCGCTATGTGGGTTGTTGCTAAAAGGGCCAGCAGTTTAGGGCTTTGTTGGTTGGTGCAACTAGCTTTGAACCTGGGTTAGGGCCCATCAAGCCAAAAAATGGTTTCGTTGCTGGGACCAGGATCTATCTAAGGAATGTATGATAAGTGGTTCCCAACTAAGAAAGGAATTGAAAGGTGGATAGATCGAAAATTGCACATGTTTGCAGCTCAGGAGAATAGGAATCTGTGCATGTCGAAAGAAGAGTAGCTAAACAGATACCTATTCACAGAAAAACATGATATATTATTCTTCTATCTCCCCTGTGAATTGCACGAGTGGCTGTCCAAATTGGTGGATAGCCAGGGTAAGTGGAAGCTTGACAACCCTATTGTGTGGACCCCATAACTAGTGAAGTGCTTGGAGGCCTCAGAAAACAAAATCATGTGGACTGTCAACCACTGGATCAATATTATTCTAGGGGGATTCATTACTAATTTTGTGATCGATATGTCCACCAATTATAGTGAAGCAAAGCGCATATTTTTCAAGGGACCGAGAGGTAAGTACCTGAAATCCATGAAGACCTAGATTAAGATGTTATTGTATGAAAAGAAGGTTATGCCTTTAAATTAATTTTTGGGACTATGTGAAGTGGGAGAGCATTCAAAAGGAATGTACATTCAAGCTCTGAATATGGTTTGATCTTAGGATCGTCTGATAGTGACAATGAAGGTAGTATTTTGAGGACACCACGAAGCGCGCTACAAATCGTAATATAGGGTATCACATGGATACCTCACCCTTCCGCTCCACCTCCACCTCCACATCCACCCCACACACCTACACCATCACCTCCACCTCCACGTCCATCATTTAACATGGAAAACACGATGAAGAAGCATGTAGTTAAGGGTATGGGGACTGAATACCATAAGAATTTTTGTTCATTGCAAATGTTGTATGGAAGGCACAATAGATTACTGATCACGACATGAAGAAAGCACAACTAGTCACAGCGATGCAAGATAGAGTACTTAGTTAGTATATAAAGTTTTACTTAGGAAAGCCCAACACGACTATGTTGGAGACACAACAAGTTCTGAACAATGAATTTAAGAAACCCAAGTCACAAGCCCAGTCAGTAACAAAGTTCAAAGAGATCCAGCAGAGGCTAAATGAGTCTGCATGGGACTTTGACCAAAGACTAAAATGTACGATTCAGTAGGCTAACATGAGAATCACAGATGATCAACATAGAGACTGGTACATTGCTTCGCTCCTACCTCATTTGAGATTACCAATGTCGCAATAGAAAATAGGAACGCAAGATGAAGCCTTGGAGATTACCATGAGATTGTAAGCTTCACTAGTGCAGGATACAAATATGGGGGTACAACAGATTCAGTCACAACTAGCCAGCTTGGATATGGAGTTACAAAGCATTAATAAGGAAAAGGAAGTCCAACACGAGGTGCACACGGAATTTTTGTGCCTAAAGTGAAAAGCCCATGGTCCTGATAAGGACCATTTCCCAGTCTATCAGAATTACCTTATTAGGGGAGGTCCTGTCCCCCTAAAGCCAAAAAACACTGTTGGGTCGACCATAGGAGTAGCCTTATGGTGCGCTATATGTCTTTGGGAAACACATGACTGGTAACTTTCATCTCATGTAGAAGTTTGTGCAAACTCTGCAACAGTTGTTTTGTACTTTCTGTAAATTTGTCGAGCATGATAAGTGAAGCTTCCAGAGCTATGAACTCATGATCAAGCGAACCGTTACATATAGGATGCAAGCTGAAAATCGGCATCAGGATCAAAGCACAGTGTGCAGAGGATTCCAAGGCTGAGGAAGAGGAGGAGGAGGAGGAGCTGGAAGGGGTCATGGACAGGTTATTTGTTACAATTGTGGAGAGGCAGGTCATTTTGTACGTGACTGTCAGAATCCAACACAGCCCTCATGTCAATATTTCCAATAGTTTGATCATGTTATAGAATATTGCCTCGTACTTATAGAAAATATGCAAGAAAAGAAAGCTCAAACACCTATGCAAAATATTCAAATGATGAGAGAGGAGCCTCGCAAAGAGGAGCCTAGCATAAATATCATGACATAAAGCAATATATCCATAGGAGAAGATAAGGGGAAGTAGCCAAAGTCTAATGGATCGGTACGCAAGGCTATAGAAAAGGAAGTTGGGTTTTACCTAAGCCACGCAAAGGAAACCTTTATGGTATCCAAAAAGAGCTTTGCAGAAGCCTCTACATCAGGAAGTCAAGAGAAGTTTGGCAGAAGTTTGGCACAAGATGTAGACCCTTCATTCTTAGCAACATTTTTGAAGACTTGTATGAAGCTTTTACGGGATAGGAAGGTAGTAGAAGGGCTACAGGAGTTGATTGATAATTGTACAGGTAATATTAAAACTTCTCCGAAACAATGCATAGTACACAAAGTGGGCAAAAGAAAAAGGTGAACAGGTCACGAGATGGGACTAACCACGCAAATTGGGGAGTATGAGATGGACCAGGTAATTCTCGATCTATCTAATGCGAATATTCTGCCAAAGTAAACATGGGAAAGAATGGTGAGGTCTGCGCTACAATGGTATCCTATCTAGCTATGCATGCAAAACCAGCAAAATATCATTCCTATGGGGCGCCTGTATGGGGTCACGGTAGATATTGAAGGAGTGAGCGCCCTAGTTGACTTTGAAGAAATCGAGATAGTTGATGATAGTAACCCTTCCCCTGCGCTACTAGGCATTAATTGGGCCTTTCATATGGATGTGATTATTAATCTTAAGAAGCACAGAATGATGTTCGAAGGAAAGGAGCTCCGAGTTATTGTTCCATTGTATCCAACTAAAGGTGCAGGATATACGAAACTGGTCTGCGACTATGAAGAAGAGGATGATCTTGATCAGATTTATAAGATCATTGTGCGATGAGGACTAGATCACCCCTACAATGGATGGACAAATCACATGGGATAGGGATAGTTCCTGCACTTAAGATTATGATGAAGAACTTGAGCATTGGTAGAACCAATTACATGAAGTCTCCTTGTTGCGTTGTAACATGTTGATGAAATGGCTTCGCTGCATATCTATTGAGGTACGAAAATTGCCTTATTATGATGGTTTAGTAGATGTTAATTTATTTTTGGAAAAATTTGAAAGGGATGTGCTAGAGGAGCATTGGTTCCAAGTGCTAGATTTGGAACTTTGAGCTACGCCTGCCCGTTGGTGGGGTACGCATAAGGACCGCTTCGTTGATTGGAAGGAATATAGGCGAATGATGAAGCTGAGGTTTGGGTATGCTAATACCTATATGATAGAGAAATACACTAGGAAGGACGATCAATGCAAACATCTGGTGTGATGGACTAAGACATGGGGAGAGGAACCATAACATGAATGGGTTCACATCTTTTGTCACACTTTGGATACCATCCCAATGAATTGGTAACTGGAAACTAAGCTACAACATGGGATGGACAAATGGGATGTCCTGAAGGAAAGCTTCTTGTTAACTTTCAACTTTGAATATGGCTTTGAATGTATTGATGAGGCGCTCCAAGAAATCAAAGCAGCAATCTTCAAAATACCTGAGGAAATGGTAGCATGGGTTCAGCCATATTAGAATCAGCAACTATGCCATGCGATGAAACGTTATAATATGACTACAAAAGGAAGCGAAGATGACCCCAGAAACATTAGTATTCCCGAGTCTGAAGGACAACACAAGGTTGAGGGATCTAAGGCAACAATCCCTGACATATCAGAGCCTTTAAAGACTAAGCAGGTAAATATTGGATCGAACGCGCAACCAAAGTTTGTTAAGATAGGTGACTATTGGGATGAAGATACAATTGATAAGGTCGCAAAGATGTTGCGCGAGTATCAGAACTTGTTTCACACCAAGTTCTCTAATCTAAAGGGGATAGTAGGGGATTTGGGCACTATAAAGATAACTTTGAAGCCATATGAGAAGCCTATAAAGCAACGCCCCTACCGATTAAATCCCAAGTATAAGGAAAAGGTGCACAAGGAGTTAGATAAGATGCTGGAAGCTGGGATCATTGAACGTATGGAGGAATCAAACTGGGTGAGTCCCATGGTAGTCCAAGAAAAGAAGTAGTAGGATGAAATTCGGATATGTGTAGACCTGAGGAAGTTAAATGATGCATTTGTCCATGACCTATTCCCTACACCATTTACTGATGAGGTACTGGAGAGTGTTGGAGAGAAGGAAGCGTACTCGTTCACTGATGGGTTCTCGAGGCACCATCAAATCCAGATCACACGGGATGATCAAAGTAAGACCACCTTCACGATGGAATGGGGTTGTTTTCAATATACAATAATGCATTTTGGGCTGAAGAATGCACCTACGATCTTTTCGAGAGTAGTAATTGCGAATTTTAAGGAATTTATCCACAAATTATTAGAAGTCTACTTTGATGAATGGACCATATTTAGGTTGGTCAAGCACCATGTTGCTAGTCTGTGCCTCATGTTGGATAGCTTTTAAAGACATTAGATCACCCTTAACATGAAAAAGTGCATCTTCTGCGTATTGTATGGAATATTGTTGGGCCATGTGGTTTGCAAGTAAGGCTTGATGGTAGAACCTGCAAAGATAGCTGTCATTGTTAATTTGGAAGCCCCGAAGAATGTAAAATAGTTGTGCACAACGTTGGGCCATACAGAGTATTATAGGAAGTTTATCAAGGCATACGCATAAATCACTGTGCCAATGGAGAGGATGTTGAAGAAGGACACAACATTATGCTGGGACGAAGATTGCCAAATTAGTTTAGACATTTTGAAGGAAAAAATGGTCACCACACCCATTCTGGTGTTCCCAGATTGGCAAAAGGAGTTTCATGTTCATGTGGATGCATCCAGTATTGCACTAGGTGCAGTGGTAATCCAACCAGGCGAAGGTGATATGATCATCCTATAGCATCTACGAGTAGGAAATTGTCAATGGTAGAGAAGAACTAGTTGACTACAGAGCGTGAAGGGCTAGCGATGGTGTATGCACTATAGAAATTTTGGCACTATCTTTTAGGTGCACACTTTAAAATGTATACAAACCATTTTTCTCTAAAATACCTCGTCAATAAGCCTGTGTTAAGGGGGAGATTTGTAGGTGGTTGTTGTTATTCCAGGAATATGATTTTGAGGTGATTGTGAAGCCCAAATGCTTGAATGTTGGTCCCGATCACCTATCCCGGATTGAGATTGGGGATGAGCCTACAAGTTCAGAAGAAGGGTTCCCTTATGCATAACTCTTTGCTATTCGTATAACAGACGATCACTTGGCAGATATAATTCATTTTTTGTCTACAGGAATAGCCCCAGAAGGATATTCGAAATAGAAGAAGAAGGAATTGGTGTTCCGCATGAATTAGATGAGATAATGCACAGATATGTTCCAGTGTATGAATGGCCAAGAATTCTGGTAGAAGCGCATGCAGGAGTAGCAGTAGGACACTATGTCGGCAGAGCGCCTACGCAAAAGATCTTGCACGCGGGACTTTGGTGGCCAACAATGCATAAAGACTCGAAGGTGTATTGTAGGGTGTGTGATGCTCGTCAGAGGATGGGTAGACCATCGTGAAGGGATGAGTTGCCATTAAATCTGCAAATAACCCTACAGGTGTTTGATAAATGAGTGATCGACTTTGTGGGTCCAATTCAACCACCAAGGAAAAGGATTGTGGCGTGATACATTATTACAACAACTAAATACTTGACACAGTCGGTGGAGGCATAGCCAGTCAAGGAATGTAATGCAACTACCGCTACGAGGTTCATATTTGAGTTTATTTTGTCCCAGTTTGGTTGCCCTAAAATTTTAATGAGTGATAGGGGCACACACCTCCTAAGCGAAACAATTGTTGTGATGCTTGAGGGATTTCAAGTAAATCATCAGAAGAGTATGCCCTATCACCCTCAAGCTAATGGTACAATAGAATCCTTCAACAAAATCTTGGAGAGTTACTTGACCAAGGTTTGCAACGCGAAGCGAAATGACTGGGATGTGCACATACCAGCAGCCCTTTGGGCGTATAGGACCACTTGTAAAAAAGTTGACAGGACAAACCCATTTCCAATTGGTATATGGGAAGGAGGCTATAATGCCCATGGAATACACTATGCCAAGTCTATGGATTGCAACATTGATATATATGGCTAATTGCAATACTATGGAGGAGTGTCTTACACAATTGGTAGGATCGGAAGATCATTTTATAACAGGATTTCATCAACAAGTGCAAAAGGATCGCAAAAAGGCATGTCATGATCACCATATAAAGCAATGCACTTTCTAGGTTAACAATCAGGTATTATTCTACGACAACAAATTTACAAATTTTCCGGGAAAGTTTCAAATACATTGGCTAGGACCTTATGTTGTAAAAGAAATTATGGTGCAGTTCAGCTTACGAAGCTGAATGGGGAATTGTTTCCAGGAAAAGTCAATGACAATTGATTGAAGTTGTACAGGGGTGATCCCACCCCTGCATAATGACTATATGATGGTGTCATAGTCTTAGTATTTCAAGTAGCTGAAAGGAAGTACGGGACTATAAACTACCCTACCTAAAAATGGGAAAGACGAGGCAAGTGAGTTGCATGATGGCTAGAAGAAAGGCACAGAGGGGAGCTGCGCCAAAGAAGTTGCGCCCCAAGGTTGGGTGTTGCACGGCCTTCCCGAAAAATGACTATTGGAAGCACTATATATGATTGGATGACAAAATTTCCATTGAAAGGAGTGGGCAAGACACATTTATGTAGCATATCTTTCGAAATATACCATCAAATATGCATTAATGATTGGAAATTGGAGGGAATGGTTAGATTCGAATTCAAAATCATCTATAAATATGGCCTTCTTCCCCACATTCGAACACTTTGCTTCCTGACAGTTTGTATTGAGATTTTTCACCTTGCTGTGTGTCAAGTGCAGAACTATATGTCTGAGCCCGATTGGGAAGAGATCTTTTTGTGACCAGGGTTGTATGACGTACTTGACTTTCTTCGAGAATGTTTTATCGCTAACATGACTGCAACTCCCCCTGAGACGGAAACAATGCCATATGTCCCTACAGGATTTCCGACTATAGCGCCTAGGTCTCCCAAACCTAAGCCTTCTGTATCGCAACCTTTTGTATCCAAGGAGACAGATAAGAAGCAGAATAAAATTTAGCAGGTCCCGTGAGGCAGTCACTGCAAAAAAACCCCACGAAAGTCTGCCAGAAGGCGAATATGGATCGGTCACAACAACCGATAGAGCCAAGGGATTTGAGTGAAGAAGAAATGCACAGAGGTATCGAGGAGATTGACGCTGAGGAGGGTGAGCCGATGACCCAAATACCAAAGTACATCCCACCGTGCAAGGCCACAACTAAAGTGCCTAAAGATCTAGACAATGCAAAATTCAAGGTGACTACACCACTATTGTCGGAGAAGGTGGTGTTTGAGGGCGCGTTGTTGGCCCGCATACCGAACCCAAAAAGGGAGGATTAGGACTTAGAGGATCACAAGAAGTTCCATTAGTTGGCACCAACCAAATACCTGTCCAATGTATACTATGAAGAATCAGAGGTTACACGGTTGGAGCTGACGAAGTGGGTCGCTAGTGTTAGGGTTGTGGAGCTCCTAAACATGCTCTGGGTGCTGTGTTTCAGTCATACCAACATAAGTACCATTTGTGTATGGCAATTTATTACATTGGTGCACATTGGGTGTCTCTGGCTTGGGAGAACCCATCCCAATCACGGACATGCTAATCCATCGGATCACCTTGCTGCCATATTAAGGCGTGGATCCAGTAGAAGCGTTTGGAGGGAAAATGTAGGAGAAGAAACTCACAGACTAGATGAAGAGCCAGTTTGGGATAATAAAGAAGTCATGCGGATATTATATCCGCTCTATCATGGATCTCGTGGTGCAGTTTTCCACACAGATATTGGCATGCAAGATCATGCGTAAGTGTTGCACAAATGAAGTTTTGGCATCAGTCATCTCTTTAGTTCTGTAGTGTGCCAAAGGAGTCCAATACAACTAGGCTCAATATTTATGTAAAGAATTTTTGGAGAACTGTAAGGAGGCCCAAGATGAGGGGAAGGCATTCCATTATGCCTGGTTGCTAGTGCTGATAGTGTTGGTGGCATGTAAGACTCTCAAAGAAAGTCAATTTCCTCCCCAAGAGTCAGACATTCCGGAGGCAGCGAAGTTCGCTTCACTCTGGGCTACAAAGGAACCTGCATGAGTCACTGAGGCAAAGATATTATGGGTCCTATTTGAAATGGATCTATGGGCAGTGATTAGCCAGAGGCTGAGACTATCAACCACACTGTACACCCAGTACGAGCCCCTCGGTGAACTCAAGGAAGATTTTCACAAACTGAATGTTCGCACAAAGAGGGATCCCCAGAAGACATGAAATAATTTTCCTTACTTGGTGGCTGAGGAAGACATAGCAGAGATCGTTGGCAAGTCTCCACTTGAATGCCTAACCCCATAAGATGCGGGTGTAGGTACAAGCAAGGATGCGAAGGATATCACCATGTAGATGGCAGTAATAGAGAAAAAGAAGGAAGCCTGGAAGGTTTCTACCCGGGAGAAATCTGTGTAATGGAAAGACGTTGTTGCCAGAGAAAAGGAAGTGATAGACAAAGAATGAGCAACCCAAGCAACAACAACATAGCAGGCCACCATCACTGTTGAAGAGTTTGATACATAGAAAACACCAGAACAAGAAGACACAAAGGAAGAAGAGGGAGGGGGTGTGGAGCAAGAAACCCCCTTCATGGTCAAGAAGTGAAAGAAGAAGACACCCACAGGGCCACGGAAGAAACAAAAGTTTTACCGAGCAACTGGGGCAACCCCTTTAGTCCTTACTGAGGGGGACTTGGATGAGATCAGCAACATGGTCCAGGACACCACGATTGACCTTTGGAGCCATTTTGAAGACCAATACCAGCAAGCATTGGGAAATTTTCAGAAGGATATGTGCAAGCTGCAGATCCAGATAGGTAGATTACAGGTGAGCATGGGTCAAGTGAGCAGGGTACAAGCAAGCCTACATCAAGCGAGCACAACAGTTTTGGACACGGACATAACCTTGGATCTATGTGTAGTTTAGTTACCCGATGGAGCCCTACACGCCGAGACAGATGAGGCAAGCACCTAGCTATTGTAGATCAAGAATCTAGGCCTAAACCTCATGACACTCCCTATCTAGACCCTGCATGAGCTTCACTAAGGGGTCTCCGATGAGTTGCGGATTAGGGAGAAATGCGTGTTGTTGGTTATCTGTGAAGTGAAGAAAAACAACCAACAAATATTTGAAGAAAAGTAGTAGACATCAAAGGAGAAGGAGGAAATCACCATGCAAAGCCAGCAATTAGAAGTAGCCATTACACAAGCTTGCAATGAGCTGCCAGAACTTAACATTTTCACAGAAGTAGCTTCTGCGGAAAAGATCCAAAAGCTAGACGCAACAGTAAAAGAGTCTAAGAACTAAATCAACCAAATCTGGTTTTAACTACAGTTACAGATCTCAGAGCTGCAATTGAAGTTGTAGCCTACGACTCCTCCAGAGGTTCAAGAGCAGCGCGGAACTGCTATCAAAGAGGGCATAGCCACTTTAGAATATGTAGTCAAGGGTTGCACTGAGATATTTGAGAAGGCCATGGAACTATGTACTTCACTCTAGGAGGACCTGACTCTACAAAAGATTGGCATGGACATCAAGAAAAAATAGAGGCAGTTCAATGAGATCTGATCAACTCGTGAACACTAGTTCCAATGCAACAGTTCACAAGGTTGCAAGAAGGAAAGCTGCTGCAAAATGAAATTGATGAGCTGCACCACAAGGAAGAAATTCTCATTGCTTGAACTCATCCTTGGATAGAGGAGGCTAGCCAACTAAATCTCTCAGTACAGAGTAAACTTAAGGGCACGCAACAGACTCAAAGGACCATGGGCCTCGTAGTGGAAGGCCCAACTACCAAAAAAATGGTCAAGCAAGTGCAATAGGTTGCTACGTAGGGAAAAACTTATCTGTATATTTTGAAGTTGGAGTTCCATGAACTCCAAGCAAAGATTGAAGCACCAGTCGAGTGACTCAAGGATGAGTCACAAAATTGTGTTGGGGCCCTATTGGGATAGGGTCCCTTAGAGTCAAATTTTGGTACTTACTTTTTGTATAGTTGTAAAGTCTCCTCTATTTGTGGAAGTGGAGTGTGAAGGTAATAAGAGTCAAAGGGGCTTTAGTTCCTTGAGTTGTTAGGAGATAAGAAGTTTTAAGACCTGCCCATGGTCCGCGAAGCATGGTATTGTAAAAGCAAAGGCTATATATAGAAGAGTCATAGTGAGCCTAGGAGGTAACTAATGGATAGAAGATCATTGTTTGGGGAAGTAAGATAAGGCAGGAAGGTGTGTTTCTTATACTTAAGCGAAGGGGAAGGATCCTGTAGCTAAGTGTGCAAAGACCTTGGTAAGTTCATGGATTGAGTGCGCAAGCCCCTATAGCTGGGTATGCAGGGAAGAAGAGTTTGTACTTGAAATAATACATCTAATAAAGACATTTTTGATCCATAAATTGTGCATATGTGTATCTGTATTTACTTTTGCAGTTTCTGTATTTTCGCTCTGTATATGAAATTATATGAATGAATGCTTATCTTATTAACGAAAGTAGTAGATCAATATGATTCATTAATGTTATGAATTTTTAAAGACCTTCACAAATATTTAGATATTGTTTATGTGAATTACTGTAATTATATGTGACAGAAGGGTTAGGGTTCGTGAAGACAGAACTAAGCCCTAGAAGCCACAGGAACCCATCACACAGACCTATGGATGCAAAACCCTAGTTCTGTCATCCCCTAATACTGCTTCGGGTGAGACTGCAGCGTGAACTACACGGGTTGTTTCCAAAAGGGCCAGCAGTTTAGGGTTTTGTTGGTTGGTGCAACTAACTTTGAACCTAGGTTAGGGCCCATCAAGCCAACAAATGGTTTAGGACCAAGATCTATCTGAGGAATGTGTTATTGGATGCATGTATGATAATGATACCTAAGTGGGATATAATGAAGGAAGAATCTTTTTGTATAGCAATATTGTTATAATCCTTTTGATTCAACCATGAATTATTATCTCATGATTGAGTCACATGACAATCAATGAATGGATAACATAATCATGTTATGAATTTGTATAACACATGAAAGTGAATGCCAATAGATATAATGTGTGAGACCATATTGTTGATGGATATTCAAGGATATAATACTACATGTGTCCTATTGTCTCCCTGCTTATATTGGTGTTGTAGACTTTAACCTTCTTGCAAATAGTAAGGAGCACCTATAGAGGAGAGGGTTCCTAAGGTAATATAGAGTAGAGAAGCGAATTTCCTTGTAGTATTCCTAAGGTATAGATGGGAGGTGAGTAGATGATGTGTTGAGGTGTTTTCTAGACCTTGCAACTGATGATGGTGGAATACATGGTATAGAAATGTAGTATTTTGATATCATGTGGGATTCACTATGGGAGTAATAACATACCACGTGGGTTCATATTGGGGGATATTTATTGAGGAAAAAATGGCATAATATATTGGGGGATATATAGGGGGTAAAGGGTTTTTATATTGGCAGGTGTAAAAAATGGAGCTAAAAGTTAATGAAAAATTATAAAGGGTTATAAAAAATGTTAATGAAAAAATGGATACCTACAATATCTAGTGAAAGTAGGGGCTTTTAAAATTGGGAAGGTGTATTGGGTTTGTATTGGTAGGGGGTTAAATAATGTGATTTTTAGAGGTATTTTCCAATATGTAATCAAATTAGGGGTATTGTTTAGTATGCCACGAATGCACGTGATATGCCATAGGTTCATTGAATGAAGCCCCCGTGTTTGATATCAAGCAACAAAGACAGATGGAGTAGATGTGATCATGAGTATTGACACATTGGTTTATTGGAATAAATATTTAGTTTCATCTTGTAATAGTAGGTATGTTAAGTAACCCATGTACATGGAATCATAGTTCTATTTCATTGAGTATGATTAACAACTAAAAACGATTGAATTATTAGTTTGTTAATCTTATTTGGAGAACCCCTCATGGATGGTAGTAAATATTGAAATAAAGGATTATGTGCATAGATACTCACTTTTATTTGGTTGATTGAAAAGTTTAGGTTGTAGGTAGAATGGCCTCAAATATGAAAATGGGTGTAATTTTGTAAGAAATATTAGGTGCTACAACAAACAAAAGCCAAACACTATGAGAAGGAATCTCATACTTTTGAAATATGATATTCTTTATGAATTAGACTTGGAATCTATAAGTTATATTATTATGAATATATCTATGGTAACTGTATGTGTATGATACATGGTAGATGATGGCTACTAAAGATGGAAACCCTCGAATAAAGGCCATTTTTAGGACAAAGGAACCCTGTTATTTCCACACATTATATACTACTAGTGGATGTCTAGTAGTAAGTTAGTGCTCTCCTTACACGAGAAATCCATGACAAGATGGATCACCTAAGGGATTGTTTAGTAGAGAAGGGGACATATAAGCCTAGAGGGTGAGTGTATCAAGCAAGAGGAAACTTAAATGTTCATGTGGGATGGTGGCTAAAATCTTGTGGGTGAATTAGAAAGGATAATGAAATTAATTATTTCCTATGGAAACCATTATATGGGATAGATGCATATCCATAGATATAAGTATTAAATAAAAAATACGTACATATATTTTAATAGATTCTTACATCACTAAATTGAGAAATCCTGTGCATAAGATAAGTGTTTCTTGATAATATCTATAATATGTATGCTTACTTGATTACTAATGTAGGCATATGTTACAATGTTGAAGTCTAGTGGTATACCAAGATAGTGAATGGGATGGCACTACAAATACAACTAAGGAATGAGGAAAAGAAGTGTTGTTAATGATAAGAGAATATTTATGATTGTGTTATTCGAAGGGGGGTATGATATAATGTCTTAGTATTGAATCCCATTGATTAACTATACTTAATTATGATTACATGTTCAATTTTGTTTAACATGTATACTTTAATTACCATGCTTTATTTACACCACGAGGAAGAAATTTTATGGTACATTGAATAATGTAAGTATTCTCTTTCTTGAATTTAGTAAAATAATAGATCTACCTGAGATAGGAGCACATAAAAAATGGGTTATGATAGTAGGATATGGGAAAGGTGAGAGGGTACTAGTGGGTTCTACATGCCGAATGATCCTTAGTTTTCCATTTTTCCAAACTTTACTTTGTTTCCTTCATCACCATGTTGAGAGGGTACTGGTGGGTTCTACATGCCGAATGATCCTTAGTTTTCCATTTTTCCAAACTTTACTTTGTTTCCTTCATCACCATGTTCCTTACTAAAAATCTAGAAACCTTAACTACCAATCATGGAATGCATGTGGTGGTTGTGGAGATGTCCACCTTCCATAATTACGAAATAGAGGCGATAAGTACCTTCATGATGGGAATTGTGAGAGGAGTGGTAAAAACTATATTTTCTCACATTTTCTTTGAAAAAAATCATGTCCCCACAATAAGGGGGAAAATGAGGTCTCATGGGGTGTTGGGGACGAGGTGATTTTTTTATTCATTCATTAATCATTATACACCCCACACATGTGGTTGATGAGGAGGGAACAAAATCACAATTGGATGTTGGAAGTTGATTGTAGAGAGGCAAAGATTCATGTAGTCTTAGAGACGTGTATGTGAATAGTTGTAGGGAAGAATGAATGATTCATTATTGGTCATTATTAGACTAAGACAAGCAACTTCGTACAATGCAATGATCACCTAAATTACATAATTAATTTTGGCTCTAAGGTGAATGGTGGATGCCATTTCACATTCACATGAATGGTATGGGACCATTATGAACTCATGAAAAGAATATTGAAGAGAGATGCATGGGGCTAGACACAATATAGAAGGAAAATCATATGGAAGAGAAGTAGGTTATAAGAGAGAAATAAATAGAGGGAGAGGTAAATTCATTCTCTCTTGGTTGATGCTAGCATCCATGAAACTAGTTTTAGAGGTATTTATTTATACTAGGAGGTTGATCAAGGAATGATAGAGACCATTCTGAATCCATGTGATGAGAACTATAGAAATATGTATAGATTATGAAAATAGATAAGGAAGATATTCAAATTGTTACAAGCTAATTCCTTGGAAAAGAAGCGAATTCTAGAGAGGGAGAATATAGAGAGATTAAAAATTAGGTTGGAAAGGGATCTAGGAAATATATCAAGCTATGTGATGGAGAAGCTATGGATAGAATTTGAGGAGGAAAACATAGTGTGGGTTGAACGACCAAGAAAGGAAGTCTTTAAAACTTGAAAAAGGTCAAGAACTAAGTAAATGTTGTTGGAGTTAATGGATAGTATATAGACCCTCTATGCACACATAAAGGGAGAGCTCAAAGAATTTTGAGGGAATATTGAGTAGATAAGGAAGGCATTCTATTTTTTCTATGTAAGGAAAGCAATGTGTCACCAAAATAATTGTGTTGCTCCAAGAAAAAAAATTAGTGGTGAGGCAATGGGATAGGTAATTTTTTGTCCTAAGATAGAATGATTTCCATAAAAATGTTCTAATTTTCCTTAGTAGTACCATTGCCTCAATTGGGGTGGCCTAGTATAAAAATAATAAGCACAATAGAGTGTATGGTTGGGTGGAACATTTATCTACTTGAGTTAATGTTCGCCTTCAACTTTCAAATAGATAAGTTTTTCCTTTAGTTTGTTTATTCAATTGATTAATACAATGCACTTTGCTAGAGTATTTTAGTATATGTTATACGTGCCAATGTAATTTTTGTAAATGGAATTTTATATGATGGTACAACATTTTTACTAAGTATCATTATCACTATTTATTTTTGGATGTGAGTGTGCCAATAAACATCCATAACATTATAGCTTGTGATGAACATGTTATGTGAATCAATATTTTGATTATAGGATATCATTAGGGAATAACGAATTGTGGATGGAACATATGCTTTCTTTGCTAATGTTATGCATGAAACTAGTGGTATATATTCTGCCTCGTCTACTTAATCATACTCATTTACCTTGTAATTTTTTTTATTAAAATAAGAACTCACTTGTTATGCACCAAAATAGAGGTAAAACAAATATAGACCATTTTCAATAATTTTTTTGATTAAAATTAATGTAACAAAAATTTAGATATAAAATATAATTGTGTAAGGGAAAATTCCAAAAGACATAGTTCCTCTATACCCCAGGGTTTTGACCACGAGACTATCCATGAAGATTTTGCTTTCTCCAAGTGCTTCTTGAGCATTTAATATAAAAATCCATATGTACAATGTCTCAAATTCTTATTGAGAGTGATCACGGTGATTGTTTTGTTTGCGTGTATTTTTTCATCCGTGGGATATGAGGATCAACTCTTTAATTAGAAACTTAATTCCAGTACTTGGAACTAACAACAAAATTGTGCATGCATGATCAAATAAGTGTACACGTACATGTTTGTGTTGGTTTAGATTGGATTTCAATCTTGGAGAGAGAGTGTATACATTTTCTTAGGGGGAGCAAGACAATCTTGTAGCTCCAAGGAAAACCTCTTTTACAGTGAACATTTTGACTAAAAAAATTGCACACAACAGATCTAGAAACCTAATCGATTTGTAATATATATATATATAGACTACCTGTAATTTTTCATTGTTTAAATTATATTTTTGAATTAAAAAATGAGTTCAATGTCTTCAAAATTTACTCGAAAACATGGATTGTGTAAACTACATAGCTTAAACTTTGCAATTCTAACAAACATTTGCTTGATTTCAAACAAAATTGACCAAAAAAATTTCTTTATATAATAAATATATAGTTTTTTCTAATCATATATAATATATACACATTTAAATATTTTTCTTGAAATATTTTATCTATGGAATATATTTTCCACATTAAAATGAGTTTTTGTCATTAATATAGTCTTGAATACATTTCAATATTAATTAACCCTCCATATTAGAATATTTAATTTATTAGTCACATTGAATATTTTATTATTAATTATATATTTCTAAATATTGCATTTTAATTTGATATTAATAATTAAATAAAATACATATCTCCTTCAACTTTTTTACTTTTAATTACTCCTCTTACAACATTGAAATATTTTATTATGATCAACATTAAAATAATTAGTCATTTACACTCTCTCCATTAACATATGCATGAAGTTGAGATTGAACTAAATTATTTGACATGCATGTTTAAAAACATTATTTGAGTCATGTACTAAAATATTTTTAAAAATCTTCTTAAGTGAGATACTAAAATAGTTTTAGAGAGTATAAGAATTATACAATTTGTTTTACTCAAAAGTATTAGCTTTTTATTATTATTTTTAGTTACTTTATTTCTCTATAAAATTGGTATAAGAATAAACGGAAGAGCGCGCTTGCTAAAGGAGTTGCGCACCCTAGCCAATGATCGTAGCAAGAAGCACGCAACTGCCCCCCAGCGGCCTCCTGCTACTAGGGCTTGAGCTCCATGGATGCATTAGAGGACAGAGAGCTTCCTTCAGATCACCAGCAAGAAAATGAAGGAACAACAAAAGATTTTGCCTCTCTCATTTCTGCAATGGGCCCGACAAAGAACAGACCATCAGTCACCAATTTTGTTAAACGTCTGGAAGATATTCTTGAAATCTCACTCCCTCCTGCCCTTCCCTGTAGAGTAGCACTTTCTTTAGCGAAGCATGGATTAGTGGGGCAGTTCACTAGGTTATGGCCATCACTCGAAACTGTGCAAAAATGGGTAGAAAGGAACTGGACTGCGTCAATAGATGGGAAAATCTCAATCAAGTTTTGTGGAAGAGGTTACTTCACCTTCCACTTTGAAACCAAGGAGGATCAAGATCTGATATTTAGGAATGGAGCTTATTTTATGGATACTATGGGTTTGTATCTAAACAGATGGACACCAAATTTCGATCCAGAAATGGATGTTCCCAATGCCGTCGCCATTTGGGTCAGACTGCCACACCTTCCCCTTCACTGCTAGGGGGACAATTCAGTCAAAGCAATAGGAAACGCAGTTGGGAAATATATAGACAAGTGTGAGCCAAAGGAAAATATGCATGCATGTGCCAGAATATGTGTAGAAGTGGATCTTGGGAAAGGGCTACTAGAAGCCATCAAAATCAAAGTGGACCAGTGGACGTACATACAACAGCTAGATTATGAACAAATCCCCTTCAAATGAAAGGTATTTCATGAATACTGTCATTTTGCAAATAGATGTACAAAAAAAAAATGAAAATGAAAAGAGTGAAGATCGGGAAAACAAATGGGAACAGGTAAAAGGAAAGAAGATAGTCTACAAACAACCAAATCTCTCTTCCTTGCAGCCCTCCACATCCTCTGACCCCCATCCTCCATCACCAAAAGTTAATAACCTTCTTGCTAGCCCTAGCCCTTTTGAATCTCTGGATCCTTCATCCCCCCCATCCCCTAGACCAAGATCCAAATCCCCACAACATACCCCCAATCCCCCTCATCCCCTATGGTTTCAAACACTCATACCCCCCCCCCCCCCCCCCCTAGTAGACAGAATCCTAACCAGAAAGCAATCAAAGGAAGTACCCCCAAATGTAGAATACCAAAAACAAATCAAGAAGAAAGACAAACAAAGAAATCAGGGATGAAGCAAAAGCAAAGGAAATGGCATTAGGAACACAACAACCTATGGAAACCTTCTTAGGAAGGAATTCAGGAAACAACGAAAAAAGTCAGCCAAGAGGGAAAGGAGCCATGCACCACCCAACAAGTAAATAATGATAGTGGTCTCCTGGAATTGTAGAGGAATGGGATTTCCCATCAAGGAAAATGCCACAAGAGACATTCTGGCAAAAGAAAACCCAAACATCCTTATGATTTAGAAGACAAAAACAAATAGCCAAGAAACTGAAAATATAAAAAAAAAAACATCAAAAATTTTGAAGGGGAAGCAATACAGGCAACAGGAGCATCAGGAGGCATAGGCACAATATGGAAAAAGGAACTTGGGAATTAATAAAATACAAAAAAGATCAGCACTGGATCCAAACGGATCTAATGCAAATCAGTACAAAAAAGAAGCACAGTGTCATAAATATATATGCCCTAAGTCATTACAAGGAAAAAGAGCAATGTTGGGACACCTTAAAAGAAGCACTAAAAGAAGTGCAAGAAGGGAAAATAATACTAGGAGGATATTTAAATTTGGTAAGAAGCATAGAAGAAAAGTTTGGAGGAACATACCACACAGGCCCATCTAGGGATACTCTAGAAGAATTAATGGAACAACACAACTTGATAGATATCCTGCTAAACAAAGGGAAATACACTTGGAGCAATAAAAGAGTGGGAAAAAGTAACATAAACAAAAGGCTGGATAGAATAAACCGGTGATAATAGTCATGGGCAAAATGGAAAATTAGGGTCTACTCCCATTTAGACACAGCTCAATTTGGGACAGCAACGGAGAAATCAATGACTTAGTCAAGGAAGCATGGGAGACAAGAGTAACAGGATCACCACAGTTTATTTGGGAAACAAAATTAAAAACTGCAAGAAACAAATTAAAGGAATGGGTAAGAGAAAATGAATTTAAAAAAAAAAAGGAAAAGAGAAAAGAGTTACAACAAAAAATGGATAGCATGCAAGCTGAAAAAGAAGACAAAGAAGAAAGCAAGCAAGATTATCTAAGAGAGAAGGAAATATTTTGGGAAATGTATAGGGAAAATAGGAAAGAAGAAGAGGAGGCAAGATTAAAATCAAGAAGTTTGTGGCTCAAGGCAGGGGACAAAAACACATCATTTTTCCATAACACAATGAAGAAAAGAAGAGCAAGGAACCAAATAGAAAAAAATCAAGTTGAAAGCCAAGAGGTCAAAGGAGTAGAGGAACTAAAAAAAGTAGCCCATAAGCACTTTAAAAACTTACTTTCAGCCAATGAAGAAATGGTTGAAAGTGAAGACTTCTTAAAGCACACAAAAAGAAAAATCAAAAAAGAACAAAATGCAACAATGTGCAAGGATCCCACAGAAGAAGAGGTAGTGATGGCCATATGGAGCCTGCATCCAGACAAAGCCCCAGGGCCAGTGGCTTCACAATAGCATTCTACAGATTTCATTGGTACACCATCACAAAGGATTTCTTAAGAATGGTGAAGAATGTTTTCAAAAAAAAAAAAAATAGGAGGCAACACCAAATCCTCCTATCTTGCTCTTATCCCAAAAGAAGCAAACCCCTCAAATTTCAACAGGTTTCGCCCTATCTCTCTCTACAATTTATCGTATAAGATAATAACAAAAATAATTGCAAATAGAATCAAGGAAGTACTTCCAATAAACATATCTGAAAATCAAGGAGGATTCATGCCCACCAGGCAAATCATAGATAATGTAATTATTGTACAGGAAGCGGTTCACTCTAGTATAATAAAGAAAGAAAAAGACCTCATAATCAAACTAGATATGGCAAATGCATTTGACAGGATCAGTCATCCATATCTAAGGTTTTCCTCCAGAAACTTGGTTTCTCTAGAGAAATAATGGAAGTTATATAGGCATGCATCTCTACTCCATGGATTGTCCCCCTCATAAATGGAAGGTGCAGTGACTTCTTTCAAAGCACAAGAGGCCTTAGGTAAGGTTGTCCTCTCTCCCCCTTCCTATACATTATAATGGCGGAAAAATTAAGCAAGGCTCTAGAAAATCAAAGAAAAGAAAGAAATATCATAGGGATCAGAATAGCAAAAGGAGTAAAAACAATAAACCACTCACTCTTTGTTGATGACACACTGCTGTTGGGAGGGGCATCAACAATAATAGCAAGGAGGTTCAAAAAAGTTATGGATGACTTTTTACAGGTTTTAGGTGGGCTATTAAACAATACAAAATGCAGGATATATGGATGGAACACCCCTCCTAGAATTATGCAAAGGATCTCACAAATATTAAACATCCCTGTACAAGAAAAATGGACACACTTCTTTTACCTGGGACTTCCAATTTCAAAAGAGAACATGAAAAAATAAACATGGACTAAACAAATTGAAAAAATGAAAAACAAAATACAAAGTTGGGGTATGATGTGGTTGAATATGGCAGGAAGGCTAATTCTAATAAAACCACTCCTTGCCACACTACCTATCTATCAATATGCCATAATTATGGCCCTAGCAAGTGCCCACAAACAAATGGAGCTTATTTTAAGAAGCTTCCTGTGGCAAGGGGGGAAGAAAGAAAACAAAAAATTTAGCCTAGTTAGGTGGGAGCTGTTAGAAAATTATATATTACAGAGTAATGGAACACATAAAATATTGCAGAGATATAAACATAGAAAATGCATAAAACAAGAGAGACATAGATATACGTGGTTCACCCAGTTTGGGCTACGTCCACCCCGAACAGCCAGTCCTTCCTTTCTATTATCCAGCAAAATGAAGAGACACAACCTACAATAGATCCACTGTAATATCCTCTATTTTCTCTCACAGACTCACCTCTCTACTTCTCTCTCGGAGAATACACATCTATTACACAGCCTCAAATACAATGCCCTCATACAAAGAGAGGGGTTTCCTTCTAGGGCAAAAAGCCCTAAACTAAACATAAGTTCTACCGTCAGATCATATGCCTAATGAACGACCAAGATTGACTAGAAATTACTATACTTTTACAAGGCATTTTTACATCTATTTTTAGCTTCGGGGGCGTTTCCCCTGAAACCCCCACCGAGGGACCGCTGGCCCCCGGACCCCCCAGCTACGGGGGATCGGCCCCCCTGAACCCCCGCAGGGGG
>APFE031699530.1:27272-38619 GCA_000404065.3 Pinus taeda | reverse complement strand
GGGTTCACCCAGTTTGGGCTACGTCCACCCCGAACAGCCAATCCTTCCTTTCTATTATCCAGCAAAATGAAGAGACACAACCTACAACAGATCCACTATAATATCCTCTATTTTCACTCACAGTCTCACCTCTCTGCTTCTCACTCAGAGAATACACATCTATTACACAGCCTCAAATACAATGCCCTCATACAAAGAGAACGATTGCCTTCTAGGGCAAAAAACCCTAAACTAAACATAAGTTCTATCGTCAGATCATCCGCCTAATGAACGACCTAGATTGACTAGAAATTACTATACTTTTTTAAGGCATTTTTACATCTATTTTTAACTTCGGGGGTGCTGCCCCCGAAACCCCTGTCGGGGGACCTTTGGCCCCTGAAACCCCTGCCGGGGGACCGTTAGTCCCCGGACCCCCCAACCGGGGGGGATCGGCCCCCCCGAACCTCCGTGGGGGGGAAAAGTCCCCCCCTGCACCCCCCCACATGGAGGGGTGTACAAACTTCCTAGGGTATACATCCGGCTAAAACAAAGACCTCTAAACAATCATGCTCCATACTCAACAGGAGAAAGTAGTACTACTTTATGAACAAGGAGGCCTATCAATAAGGAAACCTGGGCTCATGAATGCAACACTGGGAATGAAAATAGTATGGAGACTCATTACAGGAAAAGAGAGCTAGTGGAAAAAGACTCTTATAACAAAATATATGGATGGCACCAAGAAAAGATTGCTCAATGGAAATATCCCAATAAGACCATGTACCCAAGTATGGAAGTTGGTTAAAAAACAATTCCATTAATGAGTAGATATATTTCTAAAATCCGAGGCAATGGAAAAACAACTTCAATTTGGGAGGATAGAATCATGGGAAAAGAAGCATTACAGACTCATCCAGAAACTGAAGACATACAAGAGTGGATGAAAGATAAAGGTTTCAACACCTTACACTCTATATCTCTTTGGGATCAAAAGAAGTGGCAAGACTGGAAAAGCTTAGCAATCCCGACAGATCTGAAAGGGCAATGGAGAAAAATCAGGTAGCTCTTAAAAGGGGCAGCGCCAATCCACTTTGATGAGGAAGATGCTTATCTTTGGGACCTAAGCAGTGGACACTACATAGTTAGGATTGGATATAAAATCCTTCAGGAACAACCAAATCAACAAGGCTGGGATTCTTGGAAAATAGCTTGGAAATCAGAAAGTCTGCCTAAGATCAAAATGTTCATCTGGACTCTACTAAAAGGGAGAATATTGACCAGTGACAACCTAAGAAAAAAAGGCTTTCAAGACCCAACACAATGCCCATTATGCATGCAAGCTGAAGAAAATATTCAACACTTATTACAAGAATGCACCTTTGCCAAAAAATGTTGGCAGTAGCTGATAATTCCTTTGGAAATAAGAATAAATTTTGAACAGCCCTTGTCGGACTTTCTTCAGACCCTCGAGAAGGCCTATCCATACACAACAAAGAAGAAAGTCACAATTCAGAGGATATGGAAGTGCATCCCAGTTGTTCTATGTTGGCAAATTTGATTGACTCCAAATAAGAGCATTTTCAAAAATCAAATTCCAAGGATAGGGAAGACCTTGTTAAAAACGTGGGGTTTAAATTCTGAAATCCTTAATGTCAAAGGAACAGCATCAACAGATCATATCACTCTTCAACAAGAAGAGCGAGACTGGCTCAGCAAAGCCATAATAAATAATAATGGACAAAAAGGAAACAGGAAGATAAACTCATGAAATATTTGGAAAATAAGAATGAGTGAAGAGGAACTGACAAACTGGAGGAAAAATCAGAACAAATATTGTCTATACTTTGATGTGGCCTCAAAGCATAACCCGAGAAAGGCAGGGGCAGGGGGAATAATCCTAGATCCTGATGGGAAAGAAAATGTCACATATGAATGGGGATTGGGACAAATCTCACTTAATAAGGCAGAATCATACAGCTTGCTGATGGGATCAAGAATTATATAAAAAAAAAAAAAGAGAAATTCAAAATCCTATCATAATAGGTGATTCAGCCATAATAATAGAGGCAATGGAAAGAAACAAAAACCCAAGAAATGAGTTCATGAATAGAATTCTTAGAAGAATAAGGAAGAACTTGAAAGGCTCTGGTAATGTAATCTTCAGACATGTCTTGAGAATTCACAATCAACAGACGGACTATTTTGCAAACCAAGCAGTGGAAAGAAATGAAGGGCATGTTCATGAAAACCAAGAAGAATGCCATAACTTTGTCCCTTAATGAGCAGCCAAAAGCACAAGTATAAAGATCACCAAAATCAAGGAAAAACCACAAGGATAAAAGCAATAAATCAAAAAACAACAGTCAAAAATCAATAAAGGACTCATCACTGTAGTAACAGCTAGGAAGTCACGGAAATGCATAAGAAAATCCATGAAACTTTAGACTCTAGCATGAGAAACAGCATGAAGGAAGATCGCAATCATGGCCACAAGAACCATGTTGCAAACTATTTCATCAAAGGCAGGGATCGGGTGGCATTAAAGCACTATAAGAACAAAGGGTGCAATCATCATAGAAGCAATGTCAGTGAAGAAATCTTCACCTTCCAGGTCAGTATAGTGCTTCTTTGGCTTCAAAGCCCCTTCCTACCTTATATAATAGCCCTCAGCATTACCTCTACTAAGCGAGCAGACTTCACATTAAGCCCTCTCCCCTCTTATTACCCAGCTCGTTCACCCCATATCCCCACATCCCCTCCGCTCCCTCCACCCAACGCCCCATTGTAGCGTAAAGCCTCTCTTATGTCTAGATTTTGGTCCTCTATATGGGACCTCATTTTTACTGAAATACAATGGAAAATCAGGACTGAGAGCTTAAATTGGACTTCCAATCAGCTTTCATTTGCGCCAAAATATATCACCGGGTCCGCCACCCAAGCCTACATCGCACCACTTCTCCCTCCTCTCTCTGATCTCCGATCAAATCTGGATCATTGATCTAGCGCCTAATCCGACGGTTGGCGATCAGCCTGCCCTTCCAAACTTGTGCAACTTTCTCCCACCGTCAATCTGTCCCCATCAGATCTAGCGGTTCTAATCGATTTTGGGCTGACAACATGCTTGGAGATTACCCGCCTGAAAAGCGGTTTTCTCTCTCCCCTCCTCTGCTACGTATCGCTCGGTCAATGGAATCGAGTGCCCTCCCCTTTTTACCACTCACGGTTTCTTATCCACTCGAAATACCACCTTCGCCTTTAATCCCGCCTTTCTCATTGATGATCTTTTGAACCTTTTCACACCCGATGACCGTTGATTTGATTCATCGACGGCAACGTCGGTTCCTCTAGACTGCAACACCTCTAGATAATCTCTATTGTCCTTTCCTTGATTCCGATCTTTGCGACTTAATCTTGGCAGTTATTAAACTGAAAGTCAATTCCAATGGCCCAACAAAAGGAAAGCAGTCAACACCAAAAGAAGAAAAAGCACCTCATGCATTACAAATCCAAGGAAGTACAACAAACAAGGAGCATAATGCAAAGCCAAAGGAAGAATAGGAAATTAACTCAAATGGAACCATAGTGGCACATTACAAAATCAGCAGCACAAGTAATGAAGGAGAGAACTTGGTCAAATATGAAAAGAAGAAACAACCAACTCAGGAGAAAATAGTCTATAAGCCTTGAAAAACAGTCAGAGAACCCATATACATGAATAGGATGTCAATGATTGTTGATGTCTATGGGAACCCAGTAAATAAAAATTGCATTGCATCTATGCATATAAAATCGCTCAAAATATCTCCTCCATCTTAATCTTGCTAATGAAATTTATTTGAAGTAAATAGTTTCAAATTTATTATTCATTTTCTTAAATTCTCATTTTAATATAACCTATTTCGTTTCAATCTTGAAAGTTTGGATGACAGTCCATGTTTTGATAATACATCTATTTTATATATATATCTGTTTTTTTTAATAAGATGTCTTCAGACATCCATTCAACAATCCTTGTTTTTATAATACATCTATTTTAAATATATCTGATTTTTTTTTAATAAGATGTCTTTAGACATCCATTCAATTGTGCTACAACTGAATTTTTCAAACGTCCAACACCTTACTATTCCAAGAATAACCACACCTACTTTATCAATTCCTAGTAGAAACATAATCGATAAAATTTAAACAATTTTAGAGAAATTTTATTTTTAATAGAGTGTCTTCCAGCAAATGGTCTTCTGGTAGAGTTTTTCAAATTGTTAGCACCTTGGTATTCAAATAGTAACAAAAACTTTATCATTTCTTTGTAGAAACATAATTTACATAGAGTGTACATTGAAGATAAAGGGTAAGTAAAAAAATAAACGATGTAATTTGGGTTGTATTAATTTTGGAACGTAAGGGATTACTTTTTGGGAATAGAGATTTTTAAATTTTTTGCAGATGTTGACTTAACGATGGGTGGAAGCTAAAAAGTAAGAATAAAACAAAAATTATTTTAACGGGATTGAAAATACAAAAAATCTATTATCTAAATAATATTTGAAGATAACAAGTATATATGAGAAAAATAATAATTATATATACCAAAAATCCATTAAAACACAGACTTACATGTACCATTGCACATTGATTCTTGACTTATTAATTCAAATTTCACTACTTTGCGAACAACCCTTGTATATGATTATGACTAAACAGAGGCAAACCTGGAAGATGGTAAGAGCACTATTCAATCTTTAAATAGACATGAAAATAAGAGGCTTGAATTTTTAAATAAAAATGAATTATTCTTTTGTGACCATTTGTTCCAAAAATTGAGGGTCATTTTCTCGAAACTAATCCCAATACCATGAATAATGGAGAGGGTGAAATAACTATCATAAATACTTATTCTTGAAAATTAGGGCGAATGTAAGCTTGTAAATCCTAATTTCAAGGGATAAATTTACTTTTTTTTACCCTCTCCCTTAAAATAAGACAGGCTAACCTCCATACCTAGTTTTCTTATAAAATAAATTTGAGGTGATTTGTAACAATGTACTATGATATAAAATATTTGCCCAATAAAAAATTAAAACCCCTTAGGTTCGCCCAAGGGTGTAAATTTGCCCCTAAAATTTTCCATGGTCTTTGATTTGTTGCCATGTCAATGTTGATCCCTTATCTATAAACAACTGAGTATCTACATACAATGGTAAATCAATTGATGTATGCTCAACTACTTCTCCAATACTGCTCTTGGTGGTTTCCTTTGATGTGTCTCTCTTAGTTGCCATGGTAATAGTGACTGTTGGAGAGGTGCTCAACAAATGTTGTACCTGTGGGACATAGATGACACTCATGGAAAAAAAATGTTAGTTTTAAGAAAAACAACTGACAAGGCAAGTTTAAGCAGCAAACCGAGCACTAGATGGGAAGGATTGCACAATGTTTCTTGACAAGGGGGACTGGCTTCTTGTGGGAACTACACACTGCGCAGTTCCAACAACCAAGGTGGAAGCTTGATGGTTGAAACTACAATGTGCAATTCAGTCTGGGCAAAGGCCTAAGAGAGACTACGCATTGCACAGTTTCAGTGGTCAAGCCGAGAGGATGGCTCCTGGAACTATACAATGTGCAATTGGAGCCAGCTTAGATTACACGTTGCATAATTCTAGAGGCGAAGCTTGTGGATTGAGCCTCCAGATTACATAGTGCTACCTGTGCAAAGTGAGATCTGACCAAGGAAAACCCATATCTGCCCAAGGGAAATATGAAAACAAGTAGATCTAAGAGATAGTGTGAATATGAGTGCAGATATTACTAAATTTGTATGAATTCATGTGAATCAAGTGCAACAATTGATCAAACGAAAGTAAAACAAAGTAAGTGACGAGAGTCGCCACAGTGACGACCATTAGTGCAAAAACAAGAAAACTAATGCGACACTTGGGAAATTAAATCTATAACTTGAAACAACACTTCTACAAGTTAAAACGCCAACAACGATGAAGAGAAACAAGTGAAACAACACTCACACAAGCCAAACAACAAAAAGCGACAGAAAAATCAACAAAAGACGACAAAAGCAAACCTCACCCGAAAAAAGCGACAATGATTACACCGAAGGTTCCTTGATCTCCTCGTGAATGTTAGAGCTCCAAGATCAAGTGTGAAAATGATCTCTATAAGCATTGATTAAATATATTTGAACAACTTAGGGTTTATAACGTGCATGCCTAAAATCAAGGAAAAAACTACACTTGGCGGAAGTTTCTAAAAATAGCGCAAGTGCCTCCTTTGGGATACTAAAAATAGATCCATGTTTTTAGGGATGATTTTTTTCTTCTTTCTTTTTTTGGGGAAAATTTCCATGCACACTACCAAGAAAGATAATGCAATTTCGGGAATTGGGCAACTTTCCATCCTAGTGCACTGCATAATTTTTGATCTTAGTGGGGGTTGGGAAATTTCTAGGCTCGGTGATGGGCTTCCTCCTCATGACTGCATATTTTCTGAGCTCAAGGTTCTCTAGCAGTCAGGCCTACGTAATTCCCATCATCAAGGTTGGTTTCCCTCAAGGATTGCGTCGTTTATGGGGGAAAGCCCAAAACAACTGTGGGACCAAGTTAGGAGATCAACTTGTGAGTTAGAAAATAAACTAAGTAAGAAAACACAAGCTAAAATGAAAATATGAGTCTCAATCAAAGAATGAATACCTGGATCAACGCGAGATGAGTTGTTGTGGTTAAGAAGGAAGGCTCCAAAATTGAAGCATAGGCAAAATTTTGGAGAGTTGTTGTAGCCGCTACAACAGGGAGTAAATTTTTCTTCTTTAGCACACCATTTCATGATTTTATACACACATATATCTTTCCAATGGTGCAATAAGTGCATTAATCGAAGTCTCTATGCAAAATTTATGCCACTCAGAAGTTAACCTTCCTGTTTTCATACCTATAGTTTAGGAGGATGTCGCATCATCCCCCATTATTCATGGAAAAGGGGCTTGCCACACTTTTTTGATGTAAAAGACTATAGAAGAGTCTATATTGTAACTCTAGTTAAAAGTTGATATAGTCAACTTAACCTGTAGTAGGCTATTGGGATGTGTTATATCCGGGCCACTAGGAGGAAGAGGCATTCCATTCTTTCGAGGGTATTTTGTTCCATAGTTGAGCAGAGATAGCTAAGAGAGATAGGAAGTAGAGCACAAAAAGAGGATATGCACACTGTAGCAGCTCACAAGCCATAGGCATTACTTCTTTGTATCTGCAACCTTATTTTCCAGACAGAGAAAGAGAGCAAAGCAACCTCACCTTCCAGCTGGGTTTTCTCCCGAAAGGGTTTCCCATAGCATATATTGTATCTTAGGTGTGTGTGTGAGCTTAATTTTTCATTCTCTACTTTTGTTCATAATTTCGATTTGCATGCATGCACTAATTATAGTTAATTTTACAAATCTAGAAGTTTAATAAAACTATAGTAGTGCAAAATTTCAGAATTTAAATATATTATTATCATATGTGTTGTGACGAACTATCTAGTGGAATATCCATGGTAGTTTACGGATCATGCATGGATTTTCAACATGAAATGTGCTTAGATTAGTTTTCTTACATGAGTGTGTAATCATAGTAAACCAGCATATATCTAGTCCATGTTTATATATTATATATATATATATATATATTATATATATTTATTATTATATATATATATATATATAATATATATATTATATATATATAGAATATTTATATTATATATATATATATATATTATATATATATATATCTATATATATATATATATTAATATAAATACTTGAAATACTACAACAACATATGGTATCCTGCACAATATTTATTAGCTTTTAGATTGCACACATTACGGATTATTATCCTTAATTTGGTACCACATTGCATTGCATATCATGATCTAGGAACCATTAAGAACACAACCAATTTTATACACCTTGTTTCTCCTGCAATTCCAAGGATGTAAATATTGTAATTTCCACATGGTTAAGGATATAATGAATTCAACCAGTCCCTCAAGGACTATAATACATTCTTTAGGTGTGCATATACCTACCGTTAACTTGTATAATTTATAACACAATAAGCATCACTTCACACAAATATAGTTCTAAGTAACAAGAATTAGGTTATAGTGTTGTAGCATCTCTTATACCAGACAAGAACCCAGTGAGGAAATTACCAAAATCACACTTGACATTGGAATTACTCGGAATCACTAGTCATCATATATAAGGTTTGTAGTTTAAGTATTGGACTTAGATTGCATTCTATCTTTATGTGGGAGCATATGCATATATGTGTATGGTTTCCAATCGTTGTGAGTTCTACCCAGTTTAGTTGTTTTGGTTGGACTGGAGTAAATTATGTAGGTGTTTCACCTATAGGGTCGAGAGGCATTTAAGGCTAGATTCTTTAGCGAGAATCATATCATGTAAGTATTAAAATCATATTACTACAAGTCATCGCCTAGCTATATGAACAATCACATCATACATTATGCCTTACACGTTACTAGGATTGTGCATCATATATTCCAACCATACATTATGTATTAAATTTAGAATACCTATGAGTAATCAAACATATCATGGGAAGTGTGATGCAGGAGCATCCTTGGCCTCAGGAAATCCTCATCAACCAAAAATAAGTTTCCATTGATTTTGTAACAAGTGATCTTACTCCCATGTTTTTTAAGTTGATGAGACACCCAACTAGTAGTTGTTGCTACTCCTATAGCTATATTTTATCAAAACGATGACTTCTTTTGAGTTGTTGACACTCCTAGGATTGTGTGTTGATATTCCTATTGCATAGAGTCACAAACACATCCAAAATTAACATTTTTTTAGTTGTGCTGCTACAAGACAACCACTACTAGATGCACTACAAATGAGACAAAGTTTACAAATTTGGTTTTTCCGCATATGAAGAAGAACAAAATTGACTCAATTCTGGAAGGAGAAGATATCAGCGGCATGGGAATAAATTTGTTTTAGTGGAATATAAAGATGTCAACAATACAATGATATGTTCCATTAACACAGACGAAAAAGGACTTTTTTCTTCTTCTATTGATTTTTGCAGGTTCACTTCGTCTCTAGGGATTTGGTTGTTGAATTGTTGGCATTGGTTTTGGCCACTGCATGATTTTTAGAGAACGTGACTAGTTGTTCTACGAGTTAGCAAGGGTGTTTGGTTTCTATATCGGTATTGTTGTGTACTCTGAGGACTCCACTCTCAAATTTGTATTCTTATTAACAACAACACATTTTGAATGAATAAAAAGATATTTGAATCCCTTTCTATGTTTTTGTGAGTGGACTTCAATTACTCTATGTTTGTAATCTATGATTAGTCCTCAAATTAATTAATATAGTAGCCAAATTCTAATGGTCTCGGTTTTGTGCTCTGTAACAATAATCCAAATTCTGTAGGTGTTGTGAAAGATACAAAACCTGGATTATGTCATAGTGTCACACCAACCTATCTCTACCATAAATACAAAAGGTTGTACTTCATGGTAACATTGACCAGAGACAAGGGAGTTTCATGTAAATGAAGGAGAACATATCATATATTCAAGAACATATTGTTAACTTGACAAGTGGGATCAACATGAATCCTTTCCTTCCTTTATTTGCATCCTAGCAATATGATAAATTCAATCATCTCTAGCAACTAGAGCATAAATACCCCTTTTATACATGAACGATGTTTAACTATTAAAGTGATTCATTAAGCAATACAATGTTAAGAACTAGTGCAATTACCAACTATATCAAACAACCATAGAGAGAGACGTACACCACATATTTAGGACAAGTTAGTAACCCTATAGCTCAACATTAAATCCTTTATACTCTCAATCAACAACGAGGGAACTAACAACTAAAGGTAAATTTATCAATGTAAGGAAATCGTGCTTACCATTAAGTAAAAAAACACATTTGACTCTGAAAAGATAACCCAAAATTCAAGGCTCTTGTTAAATGGATTGAATACGTATCTTGAAGTTTAGGATGCACAACTAAGTCTGGGACTACGACTCCCCACCCAACCATAGACAAGGTGCAACCAAGTCTCTCTTGCAACGATTATCCCAAGCCAAATTTCAAAGCATGAGTGAGGGATTTTCTCAAGGATTAAAACAAAGTTTTCTAGTTGAAACCAGGGTTCCAAAGGTCCAACCACCTCCACGCACTAGCTGAGACACAGTAGTCAAATTGCGTACAAGGACCTTTAGAGGTGTCAATGGTGTAAAAAGGAAAGTTATTTGTTGCTTCCTTTGAGTTATCATGCTCAGCTCCTTTCTTCTTCTGCGTTGTGTTTTATAACTTCACTTAGTTGCTGGGTCAAGGAAAATCTCCGGAAATGCACTCTCACAACATATCTCCATGCAATGATCCCTGAGATGAGAAATCCTCATCACTATTATTTCTAGCTCATATTCATTTATCCCACAAGGGATGTACAAATTTTCTACATCGACCTTGGTTGAGCTTTGTTGCTCTTCTCAACCAAACTTTTGAATGTCCTCCCAAGTTCTTTGTGTCCTCTTAGTGTTCCAAATCATGTAATTTTTAGTCAATTTTGTTTCCTAACATTTTTTAGGAATCTTGGTACTGTCTCTTCACCATCTATACCTCTATCAAACATCCCCGAAGCTTCTTCGAAGGCTCTCCTCTCCTATTTATGATGCAGTGTTCCTTGTCACTGTTGTTTGTTCTCAATTTCTCTCAGGAGCTCACTACCTCCACCCCTTTCATTGATCCTCTCCCTATCTATGTCCTCACAACCTCCTCTACCCATTTCTTGCATATTACTCTCCTCTTCTGCATCGTGTTCCCTGGCCATTATTCCTATCTAGCCAGAATCTCTCCATCCTGTGGAATGGTGCCATTTTCTCCCCCTTATCTCCTAGATTTTTTTATTGTTACCATAGGTGGCTAGCTATTCTTTGTGCACCCAGTCATTAATTAGTTCCCTGTTGCATGACCAACTTTCCCTTGGTCCTGTTGTCGCGTGTTCAGTTACTTACCAAGCTGCTTTATTTAAAGCTAATGCAGATATATTTTTTTTAGTGTGTCCTTTTATTTGAAAAGTTTAGATATAAAATTAATTTTTATTCTTCTTAATATATGTTTAGTGATTAATTTTTGATGTCTATTCAATGATTAGATTTTGATCTTCTTTTGTGTTGTATTTAATAAATCTAACTTTGATCTATTATATTGGTATTAATACAAATTCATTTTAAATCTAAACTAAATACTTGTTGTATAAATTAAATATAAAGAAAGATCATACTCCTATTAAAATATACCATATTTATAATA
>APFE031699530.1:13950-24653 GCA_000404065.3 Pinus taeda | reverse complement strand
ATTATATAAATTTAAAATTAATCGATATTTACACAAGCCCGTGCTTTTAGATATTTCAATATATAATAAATACATATGGCTAAGCAAAACACTTAATTTATTTAACCACCTAACTTCGAAAATCCCTTCTCAAAATAAGAACTTGAATAAATATTTTCAATTAAATTAAGATTTGTAGTAAATGACTCTTCTACATTAATGGTTAAGATTTGTAGTAAATGACTCTTTTACATTAATGGTTTTTCATTAAATGATTGAACAAAAAGTCAAGGAAAGGCAAATAGCTTTAGCCCTCTCTCTCATAGCTCGCCAATCTAGATAGCAGCATAGAGAGAGGGCTAAAGCTATTTGCCTTGCATGTCAACCAGCATTTACTTTTTTATGGGGTTGGAAATAAGAATCCCCAAAAAGTGAATAACTAGGCTCTTCACATGCCAGTGAGAAACAAATTAAAATTTGCAGTAAATGACTCTTCTACCTTAATAGTTTTTCATTAAATGACTGAACAAAAAGTCACATGCCAGTAAGTAACAAATTAAGATTTGCACTAAATGACTCTTCTACATTAATGGTTTTTCATTAAATGACTGAACCAAAAAGTCAATAACTAAGGCTCTTCACACGCCAGTGAGTAACTAGTGCCAGATAAAACATTGAATCCAAAAAACGTATTATGTCCATGGCTTTAAAGACAATAAATATTAATAAAGGACTATCCAGGATGAACCAACCAAAAAGTGAATAAACATATTTTTCAACTGTTTCACTTGAAAAAGACCTGACAGTTTCTATGTACAAATACCTTAACTGCGAAAAAACAAATACCAAATAAACTCAACTTTATTCCCTGCCTGCATAAAAACAAATACCAAATAAACTCAACTTTATTTCCTGCCCAGTACTGACAAATACTTTGGTATAATAAATTATGTAAAAACACTTTGGTAAGTGTATTTTGCATAACTAGTTAGCTATTTTTATGAAGAAGAAAAAATTGTCATTTTATTAATATAAAAGTAAGTACATACATTTGTTAGTGTCTATATGTGTATAGTTTAAAATATTTCAAAAAGTTTTGTAGTAGTTTACTATAATACAACCATCTAAAACAGTTTACAACATATATATAATGTTTAAATAGACATACATATATATTTGTGGATAAACATTAAAAGTCAATCAACTCAATAAAATGGATAACAACAAATATATATATATTGTTTAAATAGACATACATATATATTTGTGGATAAACATTAAAAGTCAATCAACTCAATAAAATGGATAACAACAAATATAGAGTTAATTGGTTTTTTATTTATTAATATGTGTTTTTAGTGGTTAAAATATGTTAGTTTTAGTGATTTGGTAAGCAATTTAAGTAACTATTTTGTTGAAGTATTTGTGTTTAAGTATTTGAAGACATGTTATAATGAGCCATTTGTGATATTTATGAATTAATTATAGGTAGTGTAAGAATGACAACTAATCTTTCAAAATTACAATTAATATTTATGAAATAATTATACATAATATAATCGTGAAAATTAATATTAAATTACCATTCTTCACAAATATTATATATATATATATATACTATACACATATTAATATAAATATTATATAATTATAATTTATATTATTAAATTTTAAATTACATTTAATTAAACTTGAGTGGCACTAATAAGTTAAAGAGTATGTGTCTCCTAAGAGGTCATAGGGTTCAAAACCATTGGGGTAAGAGTTGTATGCTTGCTAGACTTAGCGTATGTTGTGCGGAGTGGGTACTCTTTATTTCATTTAATATATATATATTTTATTATATGTTAAGGTGTAAATGTTTACAACTCATATCTTTGTTCAGGTCAGGTGAGGGATCCCTTGTCCATAAACGTTTAAATAATAAATTCAATTATAATTATCTCAATTTTATTATAATGTTTATATATAATTTATATAATGTTTAATATAATATGTTAAAGAGTGTACATTGTTTATAGACCTATACAATTTCATGTACATCATTGTTCATGTGAATGAGGATACTACTTTTATTTCATAAAAATAAAAATAGTATCAATAAAATAAATAAACAAAAATACATGAAAGTTTTATAATAGCCCATACAAAATATTTCTCACGGATCAATTTCCAATATAATTTAGTTCACCAAATTCAAGAGTGGGTTAAACGAGACTATTTTGTTGACCCATAAACAGGCAATTTACTACAACACCAGTATAGATCCATAGATTCGTATTATGTATGCATCTAACATGAGCTTAGAGGGATCAAATTCCAATATAATTTAGTTCACCCAATCTCAGAGTAGGTTAAAAGGGACTATTTTGTTGACCCATAAATAGACAATTTACTAGAACAACAGTATAGATCCATCTTAAGTATGACTCTAACATGAGCTGAGAGGGATCAAATTTCTTCACGTGCAATTTTTTTAGAATTTTTCATTGTTTGAATTGTATTTTTGAATGCTAAATAAAGTAAACTTAATTATTTTTCTATATATATCTTCAAATAGTTTATATAAATCTCTTGTTGAAATATTTTTGAAAAGTATAAGATTTAAACATCTCATTCACAATATTTTTTTTTTACTTCTAATTACTTTACAACATACTCATCTTTTTTCTTAATTATAGCTGACATTATTTTTCTATTTAGAACATAATTTTTAAATTTTATTTTTGTTTTAAAGGGGCAGACAAACAAACTTACACATTACTAGGTTGTAGAATGAGTCTCTTGTCTCAATCATACTAGGCTGTAGAATGAGTCTCTAAGCTCAATACCATGACATTGTGTAATAAGGCCACAATTTCGGGGGACTTCCATTTTTTCATGGGAATCTGGTGATAATTTCTTCCAAAATTCGGTTGTAGAAATGTTTGAATGATTTTTTTCTTTGGAAATAGATTCAACATTATGGAAAAGCTTTGAGACACCTACCAAAAATTCTGACACCTAATAACTATAACAGGGAATGGGATTTATTTTCTGTTGAATTTTCTACAGAATTCCCATTATGTTCTGCTCGGAAAAATTATCCCGTTTAGACTATGCTTAACCTAAATAGGAATAAATACATCTCACTATTGAGCAATACACTATCAACATGATTATGATTTATAAGTGGATCTTATTCAAACATAAGCTTGTATAGCACGATGATGAAGTGGTGAGTTAGTTGTGCCATTACTCCTTGATAGCTGCTTTTTGAAAGCAACTTGCAATAAATGTTCATGATAGCCTCTTGTGGCGTCCATGTCTAGTTCATGCAAGGGAACTGTCGTTGTGCATAGATTGCATCTAATAAGTATGCATTTAAAACCTTGCTTGCTCATCCTTGGGCAAATTCCAAGCTTGTGCTACATGGGCCTTCAATTGTTGAGCCAGCAGGTCCGGCCAGTTGAATGGCCTCCCATAATTCACCAACTGATTCAATAAGGCTGCCCACCCTTCAGGAAAGGTTTTTGTGCTCTCTTAACCATATGCGAATATAATCAAGAGTTGGTAATCCTTCTTGAGGGACTTTGTCTTGTACACATGGGTGGGTGTTTGTTGAAACTTCGATGGCTCTTTAACCTAATGCTTGACAATGTCTCTTATGTTCACATAGATATTGGTGGCATAGAAGAGTGAGTCCATTCGCTTAACGGTCTTGGGTAGGTGATACATCTACTGAAAATATTGTGCCCTAAAGGTGGCAAGCTTCTGCCCATTGGAACTGCTAAATGTCATATTTTGTTCATCCATATATGATCCAACTGATGATGTCAACGCACAGTAAGGCGAGATACCTGCATGCAACCTTGTATAACCCTGACTGTCAGTTGCTAAGATAAACTTGTCGGTCCTCTAAATTTTCCTCAAAGTCCTTTGCAAAAGTATCTTTGATAGGGAAAATTTTAAGAAACCCTCCAAATTTATATGTATAATAAATGGGTGAATCCCCATGGTATATAGAAAAATGTATAGGTTATTTTTTCATTGATATAATATACATATATAATTATTTGGCGAATCTTTCACTAAATTATAAAATTTTGTTAAATCTTGGCGAATTTTTCACTAGGTTATATGGTATTGCAAATTCTTGGCTAATCTTCTAAAAATTTTGAAAACATTGTAAAATATTGGTGATTCCTTGATATAATATAATATTTATATATATAATATATTATTAATATATAATAAATATTATATATATATTATATATAATAAGAAATTATTTAGCTTAAATTATAATATACTAGTTTCCCATGTTTTGGAAAAGAAAAATAACGAGTAATTTTACTCTAGGTTTTATTATACACTATTGAAAATCTTTTTGCATGTTTTACCACAAAGGTCTTATCACATCCCAAGGGTAAACTAGTTGGAAATGCACCCCCAAAGCCATGTGATGTTGAACTAAAGAAATTATTTTGCTCAAACTTGGTCTTTATGCATCTAGATAACTCAAGCATATTTAATGTAATTCATATTCTGTAGGCTTCACATGAAAATAAGGTCTATGAATAGCTATATCAAACTCATGACTATTTACATCAAATTCTTTTGTTTTCTCATTCATTGCTTTTCTAAAAGGTAGATACTTCTCCAATTCCTCGAGTTCAAATAAACCAACAACTTTAAAATATGGTGCTTCCTCGTCATATGTAGGTTTTTCACCTAACTTTTAGATCATAACTATTGTAGTAGTTGTTGCACTTTATTCTACAGTTAACAACTCTAATAGTGTTGAATTGGTAAACAATTATTTGAAATCACACAAGATGAAAAATTAAAATGGATGGAAGATAAATATGCATTGAAACTTAATTTCCTACACGATGAAAAAAGAAAGAAGGTAATAACACAAACTCATTAAAAGAGTATAGTTAAGTTAAAAAATATAAACAATAGTCTCTGCATGTTCATTACTTGGAAAAATATGTCACAAAACAATCATCATTAAGGGATTTTTCACTTCAAGAATAGTAGTGCACTAAAGAGTCTATTGTTCTCATCTAATAACATGTGATGATTTTTTGTGTTGGTATCAAAGTATAATTGCATTAGATGAATGTTAGTCTCATGATAATAGGACTCCTATGATGAACACATAGGATCCTAGCGCATAGAGAATTTTTCTCTTCAATTAACTAAGGAGATCTCATTTTCCTTTCTTAACAAACAATAAGTATTTTTAAATAAAATATAAAATAAGCATAGTAGATTGTAAAAGACGAAGATTTTTTTGTGACACCACGGAGTGAAAGGAAAAAAATAACTTTCCTTAAACAATCAAATATATAAAAAAAATAATTTATCTTTTATTGCTCAAATTTCTCGTGATGTCTACATTATTATTTATATGATTTAAAGATATTTTCCATTCCTTGGAACCCATTTTCTTCTTTCATGGTTAACTCCTTTCTGTTACCTTTATATTCTCTTTTCATTACTAAACTCACTTCATATTTTATTTCTTTCTTTTTCCTTGATGATGAGTGGAGTGTCCACTCGAATATTGGACATTTCAAATATCAACACGCAATTTATTCCAAAAAAAATATCAACAATGGTTGAAAATGTTGATGACGAAGTGGCCTACGGTAGAAAACCTTGTGCAACAGACAAAGATGATATGATTCTTGTCAATAGGTTGATTAAGCGATCATGTGAGTTCCCACGAGACATCAACTGATCAAGTAATGTCACAAATGTTAAAAGAAACTATCCAAGTATGAAAATTAATCATGCCAACATATATGAATTGAAATGATTGGAGTAAGGGTTCCATTAGGCATACTTTATATATTCATTTCCTTGTAGTATTCCTAAGGTATAGATGGGAGGTGACTAGATGATGTGTTATGGTGTTGGCTAGACCTTCCAATTGATGATGGTGGAATACATGGTATAGAAATGTAGTATTTTGGTATCAAGCAACAAAGATAGATAGAGTTGTTGGGATAGGGTACACCAGGGTCAAGTTTTTGTACTTAATTTTTGTATAATTGTAAAGTCTCCACGATTTGTGGAAGTGGAGAACGAAGGTAATAAGAGTCAAAAGGGCTTTAGTCCCTTAGGTTGTTAGGAGATAAGCCTAGTTTTGAGACCCTCCCGTGGTCCACATACCATGGTATTGTAAAATCAAAGGCTATATATAGAAGAGTCATAACGAGTCTAGGAGGTAACTAATGGTTAGAAGATCATTGTTTGGGGAAATAAGCTAAGGCAGGAAGGTCTGTTTCTTATACTTAGGCGAAGGGGAAGGCTCCTGCAACTGAGAACGTGGAGACCTTGGTAAGTCCGCAGGCTGAGTGCGCGGGCCCCTGCAGCTGGGTGCGCAGGGAAGAAGAGCTTGTACTTGAAATAATACATCTAATAAAGGCAATTTTGATCCATAAATTGTGCATCTGTGTATCTATATTTACTTTTGCAGTTTCTGTATTTTCGCTCTGTATCTGAAATTATATGAATGACTACCTATCTTATGCGCGAAAGTGGTAGATCTGTATGATTCATTGATGCTATGAATGTTTAAAGACCTTACGCGAAGATATATATATATATACAATATATCATATATATTGTTTATGTGAATTACTGTAATTATCTGTGACAGAAGGGTTAGGGTTCGTGAAGACAGAACTAAGCCCTAGAAGCTGTAGGAACCCATCACACAGACCTTTCGATGTAGAAACCTAGTTCTGTCATCCCCCAATACTACTTCAGGTGAGACTGTAGCCTACGCTACACGGGTTGTTGCCGAAAGGGAAAACAATTTAGGATTTTGTTGGTTGGTGTAGCTCACTTTGAACCTAGGTCAAGGCCCATCAAGCCAACAAATGGTTTTGTTGCTGGTACCGAGATCTATCTAAGGAATGCGTGATAAGTGGTTCCCCACTAAGAAAGAAATTAAAAAGTGGATAGATCAAAAACTGCACGCGGTTACAGCTCAGGAGAACAGGAATCAGCCTCTGTCGAAGGAAGAGTGGCTGAATAGATACCTATTCACATACGAACACGAGATATTAATCTGCTCTTTCCCTTATGAATTACACTAGTGGTTGTCCAAATTGGTGGATAGTCAGGTGTTGTAGCGGCTACAACCACCCTCCAAAATTTTGGCCGACACCCAATTTTGGAGCCTCCCTTAAGAGCTTCACTTGATGACTGCACACACTCAGGTTCACTCCGTGAGCTTGTGTGAGTCTTTGCAACCACCTTGCTTTATCATTTCACCCAAGTATTTGCATGTTGATGTCAAAGTCATGTTTGCAACCATGTTCTAGCTATACTCAAAGTTTTCACTTCCTATGTACTTGTTGTATTCGCTGTGAAAAATTTTGTCACACTCACACACAGAGTCACATTCACTATCACACAAGCATTGTCATGGTCGACCAACGATCAATCACAAGTGTCGCGCTTGTTGCTTACACCGTCGATTAGTCATGTTGAGCATGTGTGTCTAGATGGTTTGAGTCGTCTCGTCATCAATTCATGGAAGTGTGTGTTTGCAAGATCATGTATGCATCTTTCACTTGTTCACACACTTAGTCACTTTGTTGAAGTTCTGATGATCGGATCCCCCTTTGATAGCCAGACCATCACCCCTCCATCGACTTGATCCACTGTCACCCAGAACAGTACAAAAGCACCAAGCAAGTCATTTCAAGTTTCATTGTCCACAAGAAAATCAATCAACCTTCATGCTAGTCAACCAAAGAGGTTGACCCAGCAGCCACCGAGACTGACTCCCCTCAAAAATTGCACGGAGACTATAGACCTTGCCCGCTCCACTGACTGAGAAAATTGCGTAGACAGGTCAAACAGACACCGAGTGCCTGTCCCTATCTTCCACAAAAAATTGCGCATTTTTTCCAACCAACCCTCCCAACAGTTGACTGGTTGCTCCGCTTGAAAATTGCACGGTTTTCATGGAAAAGTCCTATGCTGCCTAACAGTCCGCTCAGCTCAAAAATTGCGCAGAGGTGACCAACAGGCTAGCCTCCCAGCATTAGCACAGTTTTTCCTACCAGCAACTCCCGGAAATCGACTAACATTTCCCTCCAGGAATTGTGCATTTTTTGTTGCTAAGATCCAACACCTGACTGCTAGTTCCATCCAGGAACTGTGCAGTTTTTACTGCCAAGCTCCTGGCAGCTGACTGCCAATTCCCCTCAAGAATTGCACAATTTTTGCTTCAGGTCACCCAACAACTAACTGCAAGTTCCCCTTAGTAATTGCACAATTTTTGCTGCCAAGCTCCTACTTCCCACTCATTCCGGAAATTGCACATATTTTGCTTGCCCAGTCTTTCCGTAGCTCGGACTACTCCTCTAAAAAACTACGCAGTTTTGTCTTCCAGCTGAGCCAGACCCCACGGACAGTCATGTCGATCCGAATTGCCCATATTCATCACCCAATGACTCGTGTGCGGTTTTCATCATCAATACTTAGAGCCTCCATCCCGCCTCGCAACCTTGTCATTTCTCCTGGTCACCTAGATCCAAAATGATCATGCATCATGGTAGACTAGGAGGTTTATGGATTTGATGTCGTGTTGTTATGAGTGACTACAAACACAGGTACACAAACAAACATGGCACGACAAAAGATTGGATGAACAAAGGGAGCACATGCAGAAGGACAGGTTCACCAACAGACGAACAGCTGATGCATGCAAAGAGATGTCCTCGCGAACGGATGATCATGTAAAGATGTGTTCACGGACGGACGGATGAGCAAAGATGCAAGATGTGTTCACAAACGGACGGACAGACGAACATGCACCTTTTGCGAATGGATGAACCTGTCAAGCTTACCAACATACAAGCAAAGATCAATGTGTGAATGCAACATCAAGCAAACCGATGACCATCGAAGACTCCACACACTTTTCCATGTGGAGGTGAAGCTGTGACACACCATGAGGACATCCAAGAGACCCACCAGCAATGCAGCTCGACATGCACACCAGTAGCAACATGAATGTACCAGCATTGTCATGTCGAGTCATGTCGTCCACATCTCTACTATGGGCCATACTACCAATCAATGTAATGTAACATGGAAGTCCAAGAGACCCACTTGTTCAAAGAGTCGTGTAAAGTCGAAAAGTCATGGAAGTCAAACAATGATGAGGGTAGTCGAACAACCATAAGGGTTAGTTTCACCCTTGGCTATAAATACCCCCACATTTGTACATGCAAGGGACTTTTCACGTCAGCTCCTCCCTCATAGCCTTGAGAGTCCGTAATCTTTTCTTGGAGGAGTAAGTAGTGGCTCCAATGCCAAGCACGTGGGGTTAGTGATGTATGGTGTAACAATGTGTCTTGGAACTTTCGCTTAATTCAGAAGCATGTTCACAGGCCGTCACATTTTCCCACATGTACTGTAATTGTTGTAAGACTAATCTTTAACACTTGTAATGCATGTTGGTTTAAACTGTGTTTAACACTTGAACTAATTAACTTGTTGTAATACATATATGTTAATGAAAATGTGTTGTATATGTTTTTAACGTTGTCTCACCCATGTAGACTAATCTCTCGGACATGAGACAAACCTTTCACATAAAACTTGTTATAACAACCGTTGTACTCGTGCGGACTAATCCGTTGAGTATTATACGTGTTATCTTCCCTTGTGTGTTGTGACTACCACATTTGTGTGAGTTGTTCCACCGGAAGCTGTGCACTTTTTGCTGTGTTGTGTGTTCCTAAAAGAGTTGGGACTACTCCCAACCGACATGGGACTCACTCCCACCCTCTCCCTCTATAGTGAAAGAACCATTGACACAGGAGACACTTACAATCGCAGGCACTCGAACCTCACTTCTCGCAAGACAAAAAAAAACCACTCTTCTATGCTGACAAGCAAGAATTGAGACAAATCTTTAAGGTAATGGCAACCAGCCATCGTACTGAATGAAAGTCCCACACCAAAAGATGTGAGATCTAATAAAACTTCACACCAAAATGATCTCATAAATATTAGCAAATCCTTTTACATATTTCAATATATAATAAATATATATGGTTAAACAAAAAAAACTTAATTTATTTAACCACCTAACAAATTTCATTATCGTGAACTTTGAAAATCCCTTTTCAAAATAAGAACTTGAATAAAGATTCTCAATTAAATTAAGATTTGCACTAAATGACTCTTCCACATTAATAGTTTTTCATTAAATGACTGAACCAAAAAGTCAATAACTAGGCTCTTCACACGCCAGTGAGTAAGTAGTGTCAGATAAAACATGGAATCCAAAAAAAGGTGTTATGTCCATGGCTTTAAAGACAATAAATATTAAGAAAGGACTATACTAGATGAACAAAACAAAAAGTTAATAACCATATTTTTCAACAGTCAGGTAACCACTTCCATACCACATTTTAAATCCAAAAACATATGTCATACTTTGAATACAAAAACCCTAACATATCCCTTTCTGTTTCTGCTGCATATCTGTGTACAAATACCTCAACTGCATAAAAACAAATACCAAATAAACTCAACTTCGTCCCATTCCGAGTACTGACAAACACTTTGGTATAATAAATTATGTAAAAAACACGTTGTATGTGTAATTTACATAACTAGTTAGCTATTTTTATTTTTATATGTAAGTGGAAGAAATCGTCATTTTATTAATATAAAAGAAGTATATATATTTGTTAGTG
>APFE031699530.1:0-12729 GCA_000404065.3 Pinus taeda | reverse complement strand
TTTTATTTTAAAAGGTCATTTAAAGATTGACAAACTTACACATCCCCTCAAACTAGACTGTAGAATGAGCATCTAGGCCCAATAAATATTTCCTCTAAATAACTTAAAATTGTATAAAAACTATACTAGTTTAGACTATTGTATCGACATGATTGTGATTTATATGTTTATATGTTTATGCAGTTGGATATTTACTCTTGTCTTAAAATATCAGAAATATGGGAAAACTAGAGCAGAAACAGTAGCTACAGAGGTACATCATTAAGTTGCAGGAAGAAACAAAAATTGATTTGATTATACTGGACATAAGTTGCAGGAAGAAAAAAAAAAAAAAAAATCTGATTATATAGGACATAAGTTGCATGAAGAAAAAATAAAATCTGATTACAGGACAGTTTTATTTTGGTATACAGGACACCAGTGGCCCCAGGAAAAAAAAATTTGATTATATAAGACAGTTTTATTTTGATTGAGAATTTCATAGATTTAATAAATCAGTATAGATCCGTCTTAATACTGATCTAACATGAGTCTAGAGTGATCTAATTTTTTCAGGCTTAAATTTTTTATTAGCAAAATATTATTTAAATATTTTTTATTTTTTTTAGAGTTTTCATCATTTTTATTTTGGTGAACACAGCGAAATTTCAATTCAAATGGGCTTTTCTCCATTCAATAACAAATTCAATAAAAAAATTATTATCAACATGAGCAAAATTTCAATTCAATTTTGATGACAGACTGATACCTTACACATCATACTAGACTACAGAAAAATGAAGCTCTTTACTCAATAACCAATTTAGTCAGAAATTTATTATTAACCTAAATATTTATCTATGTAAAATAAATTGTCAATGTGGTAGTTAGCTCCCTGCAAACTTACAATTATGTATAACTTATTGAGTTTATGTAGATTCCAAATTTGAGTATCGACTTTACTCCATGTTAACTGAATAATTAAATCTACAATGAATATAAGATTAGGTTATAAGAATATATACCAGTGTAACCTGTAACAAGCTGACTATATCGACAGTTCATTTTTATTTGCCAAGATAAATATTTATGTTGATAGTGAATTGCTGGATAGATAAGGGTATTTATGTTAATAATAAATTGCTTTTCAAATTTATGTCTTTTGGATTTACAAAATCTGCCATCAAAATAAAGTTATCTAGTATCATCATTTTAAAACTTACAGCTAAATGATATTACCCTGTTGTAATTATGTCTGTTTTCATTTTCCAATCTTTTAAAACAAACAATAAATATTTAGCAACATAAACTTATAAATTTGTCTATGATATATATAATATTTAAAACATATATTCTTATTTTTTCTTTTATAATTATAAATTTTCTATCACCATTATATATATATGAGAGTAATATCAACACCAAACTCATTACATTGCTATTCTTTTCCTTTTTTAGCTAGATTTTTTTATTCAAATCAAAATAGCAAATGATCCAAACTTCTCTTAAAAAAATATGTATGTTTTTACTAGATTTCTAATTTCAAATCAAAATAATAAATAATCCAAAGAAACCTCTATATTTGGAAAAAACATTTTCTTCTGAGAAAAGGCTAGATTTTAAGTAAAAAATGATATCCTTATACCACTCACATGTAACTAGAGCTTGATTATCACTGACTTCTTTTTAAGCCTCACTATTTATTGCTTCAATTCCAATTAATTTACATAATCCTTCTCCCTTAGAGGCTTTATCTTTAAGTCAAATTCTTGCAATTTTCCAAACCAATTTGCCCATTTTCGCTCTCTGAGTTGTTGACTAAACATCATTTGAACAAGGTAAGGTACATATGCAACGGTGTGGGAATTTTATATAACTCTTGGTACCCTATAAGATGAGCATATAGTCCAATTAATGTAGTTTCAATATCATCAAAAGATATAATAAAACTAATAGGTAAAGGTAAGTACCAATCATAAGCAGATTCTTTGAGTGTTTGGAGAAAAAATATTACCATTACATCACTTTGAATAATTCCACGAATGTGTTGACGGTGTAGGACTCGCCAACATGTGAGGGGATCTCCCTAGTAAGAAGTCCCAACTAGACCTTGGACCGTTTAGAGTACGATTCCCTTGTTGGAAGCAAGGGTGTGACCTTGCAGCAAGTCTAGGAAGGTGCATGAAAGGCTCTAACACATGGAAGGGGAGAAAAGTGTGCACCTTGGAAGCCTATGATAGCATGCAACTTGAAAGGGAACATACAAGCTGAAAGACATCCCAAGAGGGAAAGAAAGATAGCTGACGATCCAAAGAGATGGATTATACCAACAACACACTTTGATAAGATTCATAGAAACACATACGGAATATACATGCGTAAACTATAGCTACATACATCATTAGAGTAACGAGGATAGTTGAACTACAATAACAATATATTCATGAAACGTGTTGGCTCTGTTATATTAAAAGAGTGAAAGATCCAATCATACATACAACCATGATAGCCACTAGTCCCGATAGCAGAACATTATAGTCACTATCGCCTGCTCCTCCAAAGAGATGTACTAGCTCTGCACTATGGAGAAGCCAAGGCTCATTACAATACACTCCAAGCTTTCTCTAAGCTTTACCTATAGGAAGCTTGGCTCCCAAAAGCTTGTACAATGAGTTATGAGGTTCTATAAATAGCAAAGGGTGGGGTGACCCTCGACATTCCCCTTTGTGACTCTTCACCTACCATCATGACTCTTCAAATTACACATGACTGTAACACTCTATTATTGACATTTGGTCTTTCATTTTACAACATGTTTACAATACAATCTACACATGTACCCATGTCAGACAAAAATGACCTTGATTAAGGTATACAAGACATCATTAAGACTCAGACAGCTGTGGGAAGACTAACTCTTCGACATCTTGTCGATGATCGACAATGGCAGACTGATTCCAAGCTTGGTAGTCTATTCTAGTGTCCTCGTACTCGGTGGTGACATCCTTCTGAAAGCGAACTCTTGCCTCCATTGCATCTGGGTACATTGATTTGGCACCTCTATCCAACTCTTCGAATAACATGCACATCATGGTCTTAAGTGCAGTCAGACTAATGACATACTGGTGCATAGTGTTTGCTCTCAGCTGCAAGTCTATGCTAGTGGCTATGTGCATTAACTGATCCAAGTACATGTCCAGCTCCAGTTGGACTTGGTTCTTTGTCTTTGCCTCAGGGAGTGTGCCAATGGATGGGATCACATGTGTGCACACAATGAAATCCATGCTCCTAAACACTCATGCATGTGAAGCCTGTAATATGGTGATGAGTTACAAGAGTTCCTCATAGTTCTGGATCTAACTTCGAATGTGTGCCTTCAATTCGACTGCCTTTGGCTTCATCATCTTTGGCAAGTGAAATGGGGCTCCCTTGTACCTCATTGTCCATATCTGCATGTGATCGACATTAGTGTGTATGCCTAACAAGATGTGTGCTCTCCTAACACAACGTCGCTGCCAACCATTAAGATGGACAACTAACTTATGCACGATGATGAACCTGAATTACAACTTCTGCATGAATGTCTCAAGAGACGATACTTCATCAAGTATCGCTTTCCTCAACTCTGCTTTGGCGGATGTTGTAACTTGCTCTTCCCCCTGCTTGGCTGCTTGTAGCTCCTTAGCCATGTACTCATTCTCAACTATCAAGAATCTAACACTCGAGATGGTGGATTCGACATATGAATTTGTAGCATCAGCTAAAGTAGCTAGATGTCTGCGTACATCGGACACGATAACTCATTCTTCAAACTGCATAGGAGATACAAGAACATACGAAGTGGGCACTCTGCGTGATTGCACACATTTGTGTTGTGATTCGTTGAAAGATATGCTGGGCACATCTGCTTCTGGATTGTCCTCAAGGATTTCAATGTCTCCTTGATCGCTTAGGACTTGCTCTGCTCCAGGATTTGGTGAAGCCAGTGGAGTGACCTCTTGGTTCTAAGGCATGATGTCAATGTCTTGATCTAACTCTAGTTTAACCACATCCTTGTCCATCTATTCCAACATCTGTTCAATCTCTTGAGCAAATTCCTACCCCTGTGACTGCTAACCTTGTCTGTTATGTGTCAGCTGTTCGGATGAATCAATAACATGTATGGATGAAGTTTCATCAAAATGTGCATGATGTGCCTCGTGTTGTTCATGCTCCTGTTGTGCCTCCTTCTCTCTTCTGCGCAACTGTTGTTCTTCCCTGAGTTGTTTCTTCAACTCCTGTAACTCCTTTTCTGCTTCCTCCAGCTTCTGCTTCTCCCTCTACCTTTACGCGACCCTTCTATTGCCCATTTGCCTCAATTTCCAAAGCTACTCTTAACACAAGTGGATCTGCTTTGAACTTGCAGCTTTGCTTCACCTCTGCACTGTCAAGAAACTTCCTCTTGCCTTTGTCAAGCGCATGTATGCTACCCTCTACTGCTGATGGTGCTACTCTCTGAGATGTTGTTGCCTTCTGCACTGCTAACCACTCTACAACCATTCTGACTAGTTCATTGAGCCTTGAGAAGTTATAACAGTATCTCCATGGGTCTTCCTGAGGCTAATGACACACCTCGTGGATCCAAGGATGATACAATCTTGCACAGTGGTCCTTCACTAAGAAATGTGGGTCATATGAATTGAAAATTTTGGTGCCGAAGGTGAATCTCTTGAATTCCTCTGTATCGGCCTCAACATGGTTGAGATTCTGGATCTCATACAACCTGATCCACAAATGAAGAGCAGACCAAGGTGCCTTCTTCTCCCTATGCAGTCTCGCTGACAACCCCGTCGAGATGTGATATGAAACTTCTTGCATGACAAGCTTATCCATGGAAAACTTTGGAAAAAAATGTAGATCCTTCTTCACGTTGTAAATCTGGATGAATGTGCCAAGGGATGAGGCATACCAACCCAAGCCTGAGAATTTCTGACAAGCACAAATTGCATCAAGTATGTAAGCAGACATGAAGAGCTTTGCTTGCTGACCCATGGGCAGATGTCGAGCTTCTATTACTTGTTCCTTCAATAGGAGAACCAACATGTTATACCAGTTGAAAGGTATTCCTTCATTCACCAATTGATCCAACACAATCACCCAACTCTACGAGAATGTTTCTATACTCTCTTGGCCATATAAGAGACATGCAAAGATGACTAAGAGCTAATAGGCCTTCCACAGTATCCTTGTCTTGTACACTTGGTTGGGTGTTGTCCTACACTTAGATGGCTTTCTCACCCAGCTCTTCAAGATGTCTCTTGAGTTTACAATTCTACTAGGTCTGGTGAAGGGTGCATCCATTGTGACCACCAGCTGCAACAAGTGATACATCACCTAAAAGTCCTTTGCCCTGAAGGTAGCAAGTTTTTTTCCACTGACATTTCTCAACACCATTGTCTCTAGATTAGTATGCGAGATAATCTAGTGGATCATGTCCGCACAAGGAAACATGCGATACCTGCATGCAACCCCGTACAAGACAAACTTGTGTATGTTGACATAGACTCTACGGTCCTCCAGATTCTCCTCAAATGTGCCTGAAAATATGTCATTGATGTCCTGCCATTTCATCTTGGTCTCCTTGTCTATGAAAAACTTAGTGTCTTCATAGATGGGAAAGCCCATAGACACTTGCTCAACTGCATATCCAGTTGCGATATTAACGGTTTCCTTTGACCCCGCTCTCTTAGAATCCATTGTACTTGTACTACTGAGAGACAAATGAACACCTATGATACCTAGAGACAGAGCAACACTCATGGCAAGCACAATGTCAGTTGAAAACTAAAAGCAACTTGAGGACTGACATACAACACACCTGGGTGATTTATTGGAAGATTTGCGCAATATTCACGAGGAGGCTAGGAGACTGACTACGAGAACTGCGCAGAACATAGTTTGGACTATTAGTGGGCTGAATGAATACTGAAATTGTGCAGAGCATAGTCTAGATTGGCCTACTAAGGACTAAAACTGCGCAATATGCAGTTTCAATCAGCTTGAATGCAACCCAGTAAAACTGCATTGCACAATTTCGGGGGTCCACAGGGCACTACCTCTCAGAATTGCGTAGAGCAAGCCTAGGAGGCTAATGTGAGGAAAGCTATGTGGAATTTATAGGAGCATGGTAGAGCCTTCCATCCTATAAATGCGCAGTGCAAGCCGGACAAGGCAAGGTCTAGGCCAAGGCAGCCCACACCCACCGACGGGCGACTAAAAAATGGTAAAGGTTGAATGCATGTGCGAAGCTCAGTGCAGACATCAGTGAATGAACATGCACGAAATCAGTGAGTTCAATATTTAGTAAATGGGAAAACAAGTAAGTGGATGAAGCGAGTCGCCGCAAAGACAATTGTTAGTGCAGAAATAATGTCATGCATGCGACAATAAGGAGGTGTAATGAAAAACTTGAAACAATGCTTCTACAAGCTAACATGAATTAAAATGACAACAAGTGTTCAAAAAAACCAAGGAAAGAGCACTCACACGAACCAAAATAGAGAAAGCAACAGAAAAGAAGCAAAAGACATGAAAAACAGACTTACCCGAAAAACGTTGAATTGAGTGTGCCGAATGCTCCTAGATGTGATGGGGAATGTTAGTGCTCTGATTTTGAAGTGAATAATGATCTCTGAAGCATTGAATAAATATTTTTGTTAAGATTGAGGATTATGACACGGCATGCAACAAATCTAGGAAAAAGCGACACTTGGTGGGAGGTTTCTAAAATGACTTTTGTATGTAACCCCCAGTTGCTAAAATGGATCCCTAAAATCTAGGGATGCTTTTTGCTTTTTGCTAAAGCAGCCCATGCATGCAAATAAGGATTGGTTAATCCTGGAGGGAATTGATCAACTTGGGAGCACATGCAACGAATTATAAGCTTCTGGATGACTTATGCGTAGTTTCTAGGTTGAGTGGCTCTGGCTTCCCCTCAGGCTTTGCACAATTCATGGACTGAAACCAAGTCTGTCAGCCAGATCTCTGCAAATTTTGAGAACAAGCCTAGTGATGGGCTTCTCTGTGCAATTTTCAAAGGGAAGGCAGTTTGCTTTCTCTACGCATTTCTGTAGAGAAATACGTTGCCTTGACGCTCTGCACAATTCTAGAGATCAAGATTGGTTTCCATTTAGTTCTGCACAATTTTTCAAGTGAGCACAAGAGCAACTTAATGACCAAGTCACGAGATGTCAGCTTGCAGGTGGAAGGCAAACAAGTTAGCAAACACAAGCTGATAAGCCACAAAAAATCAACTGAAGCATAAGTACATGTCAGTGCAAGATATGGTGCTAAAGATGGTTGGTAGGGAGGCTCCAAAATGAAGCTAAGGAAAAATTTTGGTGGATATTTGCAGCTGCTACAAAATAATGTTATAAATAGCTAGTAATTGGTCCATATGATTTTAAGGATCCATGTCACCATCTCTGTTAAATACAGGCAGTACCTCAACAGATAATATAGGAAGAGGATGTTGTTCACCCTGTAATGCAAGAGAGATTGCTCTAATCCTTCTTCTTGGATTTCTTCCTTCTTGTCATCCTTTCGATTCTTCTCTTCTTTCTTCTTCCATTTTGATGTCACTTGAGAGAAAGAAGAGAGACATTGATTTTTTGGATGAAGTAGCAATTTCTTCTGTAATTTTCTTACTATGAATTTTTGTTAATCATCCTTGAAATTTGTCAAACTTCTCCAATTTAAAATATATTGTTGTCGTGGAGTTTTCTATTACGGTCTGGGCATTAGTAATTCTTATTAAGCTAAAATGTCCCAAGATATTTCAAGTTATTCTCTATTTCTTGCTATTCACGGATCAAGATCATATAAATGATTCAAAATGCTTCTTTTATCATCAAGTCCAATGAGAAGATGATTGTTGGACAAGATTCGTTTGATTCATTTACTGGTAAACTAATATTGATTATTGATCCTTAGTGGAGTCACCAAAAATGTTGAAATTTTTTCGTGTTAGGAGAAAATGTCAACCTCCTAGGGCTTGAGTGCAGGTCTCTCTATGTTTTTAGAGAGGTGTTACTTCTCTTTTTGAACACACTCAAATAACTTGAAGATTAAAATATTAACATTTGCACTTGCTAGCAAACCACGTGTTTTTATTTTTCAAGAATACAAGGAAAGGAATAAAAATAGATGTAAAAGTTGAAATTTTAAGCGTGATATCCATCCATTCCATCACAACATGAAAATAACATAAAATTGTATCAAAAGAATAGATGCAAGGTAGAAAAGTTCATATATCAGAGAGATATAAGATAATTTGATTTATATAAAATCATAAAGAGCATGGGAAAAGCATTCATGAGATTCTTACAACTTTAAACAAGTTTCTGAACCACAAATGAATTTCTCTCCCAAAAAGGAGATCTCTAAGAGAAAAAAAATATTATAAATATTATAGACTTAAGTTTTGAAAATGTTTGGTGCTTAAGGCACTGAACAAAATCCTAATACTTAAACTCGCAAATTTAAATGCATTCATCCCATGGGGGACTTGGATTTGACATACATGAGCTATAACATAAATAAGATACAAAATGTGCAAGGATGAAATCTCTCTCCTTGATGTTGAAGAATTTTCTGCCCTTTATTATTGGAGATGAATTCATTATAATAATTTTTTGATAGCTATTTGGTATTAACTACTTCTTTGGAGTGACTACCTTAACCATTATTCATTGTAATCTTTCACCCAGGGGGATTATGATATCCATCTTGATATGTTGATTAAATATTTTCTCCTTGATTTATAAGTGTTCCTCTTGCAATTGTGCAACTAGGGAAGATTAATATTCATCTACATTGACAAAAGTAACTAGCCATTTTTTAATTTTGTTAAAAAAATTGATTATATTATCGAATTGCAACCCCACTGACTCTTTTACATCATTCAACTAAGCCTTCAATATTTCCTTTGGAATTAATGTAGAATCTCTTATCATATGAGGACCATGTAGATCATCAACAAATTTGATTTCCTTAAGAAAGACATCACTTATTATATCATTAATTTTATTTCATTCATAAATAATCTCCTCTAATATATTAATCATCAACAAATTTGATTTCCTTGAGAAAGGCATCACTTCTTCTATCATTAATTTTATTGCATTCATAAATAATATCCTCTAATATATTAAACTTCACAGAATATCCAACTTTGATTTGAATTTGTCTTTTGGATCTAGGGAGGTTATATTGTGATCTACCTAACTCGTTGAGTAAAATGACCTATTGAACAAAAGTAGATAATTCATTATCTACAAAATGTTGATCATGCTTGAGATCTTTCTTAAGCTAGTCAATAAAGGAAGAAATTTTTTGGGCCATATTTCTTAAATAGGAAGTTATTTCCCATACATCTTAAATGATCCTCAGTCTTTTACTAATGTTATTAACAATATAATATTTACTCCATTAAGTAGGTGGGTTGCTCTTTGACCTATGAGGTGCCTAGGGGGTACTACTATTATTGGTGATTATATGGAAAGAGGGGTCATAAATAAAGGGACCAGATTAAGAGCTTATTCTAACTCATTTATCCTTATTTTTAATTTCATATTCTCTACCTCTTGCTATGTGACTGAATGTGCTAATTCTTCTCCCATGGTTTTATGCAATTTTAAGAGCCTAATGGCTCTGACTTCTAAAACATCAACATCCATATGAGTCTTTCCAGTAACTTTTCTATAATGAATATTCACCTTTTCAATTCTCAATTTCATTTTACTTCTGTCATAATTTTCATTTTTCAAAGTGAGAGGGTGATCTTAAAATGTAATTGTATCTTCAATTTATTCTATTATTTTTTTGGTTTTCAACCATATGTTCTATAATCAAGTCAAGTAGTACAATACTATCAAATTCAACATCCATGATTTCTTCCACACTCTATGTTTCTTTTGAACCTTTAAATTTAGCTGACTAAATAGTATGTGACCTTTCTGAGGTCAATTGGGAGGGGTTTCTTCCTCATCTCCTCCTCCCAAGAGCCTATCATTACTTTATCTCCCACTCAAAGTAGCATTTCTTTTTAGTTGGGTGGCAGATGAACTTGGGTGAGTCTAGGGTGTGGAGGTTGGAGGGGGATCTGTGGGATTCTTGTATCCTTTCTTGTTTTTTCCTCCTATGATTTTGTCAGTTTCGATAATGGATTCTTCAGTATGTCTGAGAAATTATTTGTCTCTTGATGGACCAATGTGACTTTTCCCTTCTTTTTTATAAGTTTTTGAATAGGTTCTCGTTTTTTACCGTTGTGAAGTGTTTGGAAAATATTCCTTCTGGATCAAAACCATGATTAGCCTTCGCTTCATTTAGATTTAAAGGATTTAAAAAATGAGCAAATTTTGCAAAATGGGTTGCATTTTTTACAGTTATTTATCCAATAGTAAAAGGAAAGGAAATACACTGCTTTTTATTTTTTCCACTTGAATAAAATTAGATAGGGGTGATACTACCTACAAATTTAACCAACAGAATAATTTTCCATGAAAAATTTAGGTAACAACAATGGCATTTCCTTGAATCCATAGATTTGAATTATCATATTATATTATGTTTCTTCGAGAATCCCTTTTACCCACAAGAAATCTTGTGCTTGTCCTAATATCCGTGTAGGCTCACATCCAATTATCGAGTAACTAACTTCTCTCATAAATAAATCTTGAATTTGGAAAAAACAAAAAGGGGCTTTATGTCTCCATAATACTGGATACCAAAACTGAATTGGTTCTTCTTCATGATAGAAGTTACTCTTATGGGGTAAGCCATTGAAAACTATTGAAATATCGCAACATGAATATTCCAATTTAATTTGTCCTTGAATTAAATTGTGAATTAAAATCGAATTTAGTCTTAAAAGCTACTTGGAATAATTAATTTATTTATTTTAAATTAATTAGTTGGAGAAATTCAAGTTAGAAGTTTCTCTGAATTCATGCAAGAGTTATCCCTTAAATTAAGCAGATAAGGTTGAGTTATATTTGAGTTGTAATTAGTTAACTCATTTTACTGAGTTAAGTCCAGTTAAATTAGTTCCAAACTATTTGAGGAACTAATAGTGAGTTAACAATCAATTGATGCATTAATGCACTCAGCTAGTAGCTTACTCCAGTTAACTGAAGATTCCCTCATTAGAAACTCATGCATGTCTATTTTGAGAAAGACCCAGTTGAGATAAATGTTCAAGGACAATGTACTATTAGTTGCATGTGTTTTCTCATGGAGAAAACTCATGCATGCAGTCAAGGATTCATCCTTGAGAATTGTGCAGTTTTGAAGGATTGGTTTTCCACTTGGTAAAAGGAAAATCATCCACAAGGAACAACACAAGGAAATAGGAGCTTGGAGGGTAGAGAGGAAGGTTGGAGAGAAGCCAAGATTGCCTGTGAGCATCTGTGAGGATTTCACTGAGAGCTGGCTAGCTGTGAGAGTTAAGGCTTTCTATAATTCCTATGTATTTCCACCATGTATGATAATACAATAGTGTGGGGTTGTTATATGAGGATTTCCACAAAAGTATTTTCATGTGTATTGTGCCATTGATTCTTCTTCTTCTGGTTATATTGTTCAGCTCAATCTTTAAGGTTCTGCAAATTGATAGTAGAAGTAGGTTATAATATTCTTCTTTGATTTATATTTCATTATCAGGTTAACCTACATAGATTTTATACATGGTATTAGAGCTGTGAATAGTATACTGAGAAGAGAATTGAAGTTTGAAGTTCAGGGTTGCAGGTGCAAATCGAATTCATATCATACTTTAAGGTTGGACAATGGAGTTCTATGGCTTGAGACTCGAGTATGCCTTGGAAGGTAGCTCGAATTACATAGCATGGAAAAATAGAATGGTGGTTGTATTAGAAGACAATGGCTTGACAGGATTCATTGATCAAGAAATCCTAAAGCCATCTTCAACTAATGCACAAGAGTTGGCTGAGTGGAAGAAGTGTGTGGCGAAGGCGAGATAGATCATCCTTGAGGGAGTTCGAGACCATATTGTCTCGAGTCTCCATGGGAAGGATACTCCATTTTCATTGTGGAAGACATTGAAGGACCTCTACCAAAACAATAGCGACCATAGGAAATTGGCGCTCAAGGATAAGCTTCGAAGAATCAAGATGGAGAAGGGCGATATTATTTCCACATATCTAAACAAGCTTACCACCTGTAGAGATGAGATTGGCAGTGTGGGAATAACTATTGTCGATGATGATATGGTGAAATTCACTCTCCTTGGCCTTCCAAAGAGTTGGAATAGCTACTAGGACTTTGTAAATGGAAGGGAAAAGCTGCCGGATTGGAAATGACTGTGGGCGGATCTTATGCAGGAGGAGAACAGGGGGAGCACACAAGATGGTTCTTCATCCAAGAATGATGATGAAGAAAATTTGGCCTTAGCAAGTAAGGCAAGGAAAGGGAAGGGGAAGGCTTCACACTTAAAATTGAATTCTTCTCATGGAGGGAAGAAGGGTGACATGTCTAAAGTAAGATGCTTTAATTGTCACAAGATGGGACATTATGCAACTAATTGCCCATCGAAGAAGTCCAAGAAGGGATCCATGGAAGGATTGGAAGGTGAGGCATTAACCTCTTAGTTCGAAATGGACTTTACCCTCATCACATGCATGGTGTCATCGATGATGGGTTGTGTCTGGTATCTTGACAGTGGAGCCTCATTCCACATGACTGGTGATAAAA
>APFE031699518.1:71958-107469 GCA_000404065.3 Pinus taeda | reverse complement strand
GTTATAGATGGGGAAAGTTGGGACACGTGTCTTGGGAATGTCCAGAAAATAATATGGTAAGTAAGAGAGATGCACATGTGATGAAAGCTATAGAAGAAGGTGCAAATGAAATAGTAAATGAAGAGACCCCTGAAGTAAGAGATTCATTGCTAATGAAAAGAGTTTAAATTAAACTAGAGAAGGAAACTAACAAGGAAACCGAGAGGAAAAGATTGTTCAATACCATGTGAAAATTGAAAGGTATGTGTTGTAAAGTTGTGATTGATAGTGCAAGTACAAATAATCTAGTTTTTACTAAAACGGTAGAGAAATTAAATTTGGAAAGAAAAACACACCTGAATCCTTATAAAGTGTCATGGCTACAAAAGGGACATCAAATTTTGGTGAATGAGAAATGTAAAATGGAGTTTTAGATTGGAAGTTATAAAGAGAGGTGTTATGTAATGTAATGCCTATGGATGTTTGTCATTTTTTGTTGGAAAGACCATCATAGTATGAAAAAAATGTTGTTAATGATAGGAGGAGAAACACTTATACACTTGAGAAGAATGCTCATGGACATGTCTTGTTAACTTTTCAAGATGAAGGACAAAAGAAAGAAGCTAGTCCTAGTGTGTTGATGATGAGTGGGAAGGAGTTATTGCAAGAAGTCAAGAAGGAGGAGATGCATTTTGTTTTGATTGGAAAGCCTAAGGTAATTCTTACTACCATGAATTTATATGATTTACCTAAAGAAGTCGAAGTTATGTCACATGCATTTTTTTATATCATTTCTTATGATTTACCAAGTAATTTACCTCATATTAGAAGCATTAGTCATCATATATACCTAATCCATGGATTAAGTATTCCAAATAAGGAAACATATAGAATGAATCCACAAGAAAATGAAGAATTAAAGAGAAAAGTGCAAGAGGTATTAGATAAAGGTATCATTAAGGAGAGTTTGAGCTCGTGTGTTATTTCAATAGTGGTTAGTCCAGAGAAAGATGGTGGATGGAGAATGTGTACTAATTCCAGAGCCATTAACCAAATAACAATCTATAGATTTCCACTTCCACACATTGATGATTTAATTTATTATGCGTCGACAAATGAATTCTTATGTGATTTACGCTGAAGAATCTCTCAAAAATTTGATATGGATCACAGAAGCCTCAATTCTACTATTTAAGTGGTGTCAATTATTTCTCTAAAATCGATCTTAAGGGTGGATACCATCAAATTAGGATTAGAGAAGGGGATGATGGAAGACAAACTTCAGAACAAATCATGGCTTATGTGAGTGGTTAGTGACGCCTTTTGATCATACTAATACCCCTAGTGTTTTTATGAGGCTAATGAATGAGCTTTTGAAGGGCTTCACTAGTAATTGTGTCATTGTCTATTTAGATGATATCTTGGCGTACAATCAAACCAAGGAGAAGCATTGAAGACATCTTAAATTAGTCTTTAGTACATTGCAAAGAGAAAAAAAATTCATTAATCTAGAGATATGCAGGTTTATGAAAAGGGAATTGGTATATTAGGATTTGTAATTTCTAAAGAAGGCTTAAATATGGCAGGAAAAAGTGAAAGCTATTATTAATTGGTTTGTTCCAAAGAGTGTCTTTGAAGTGAGAGGTTTTCATGGTCTAGAAAGTTTTTATATGAAATTTATTAAGAACATTAGTAGGATTTGTGCTCCTATTGTAGAGACCATTAAATAAATAAATAAACCATTAAATGGACAATAAAAAATAATAAGAATTTCAAATTGTTGAAACAAAAACAAAAAAAACATGTCTTAGCTTTACTAGACTTTAATTTTTTTTTCAAGTTGAGACATATGCAAGTGGAGCTACTATTGGAGCTATTTTAAGTCAAGAAGGAAAATCTATTTCATACTTAAGTGATAAATTGAATAAATTAAAACATAACTATTACTCCTATGATAAGAAATTTTATGCTATAATTCAAGCCTTCAAGAAATGGATACACTATCTTATGTCTATGGATTTTTTTTTGTATAATGAAAAATGTGCTTTGTAGTTTATCAACAGTTAATCAAAATTGAATCAAATATGTGTTAAATGTGCAAAATTTCTATAAAATTTCACTTTTGTAACTAAACACACAAGTGGTTCAGCAAATAAGGTAGTTGACGCATTGAGTAGAATTAATTTAATTCTACATGAATTTCATATTAAATTTTTGGGATTTGATGAGAAAAAGGAGATGTAAAGAGATGATGTGAATTTCAAGGAAGTGTATGTAACATGTGAAGACCTAGTTACCATAAGTAAAACCTAATGGTTGAGTTATATGATTCAAGAAGGTTTGATGTTCAAAGACAGTAAGCTTTGCATACCAAAATGTTCAATGAGAGATAATTTGATAATCAAAAAACACAGTGGAGGACTGTTATGGCATTTTGGACAAGATAAAACATTTTTTGGTGTTGAATTCTTTTTAGTTTTGGCTAGGTACGCAAGCTGATATAAAGAGATTTATTGAGAGATGCAAAGTATGTCAGTAGGTTAAAGTAACAAGTCAGAATACAAGGTTATAGCATCCATTTCCAATTCTAACTAAATTGTGGGACTCAATAAGTATGACCTTTGTTTTGGGGTTGCCTCAAACCCAAAGGGGTAACAATTCTATTTATGTTGTTGTTGACATGTTTTCAAATATGGCACACTTTATAACTTGTATAATGACTCGTGATGCAACTAATGTTGCAAATTTATTCTTTAGAGAAGCCGTAAGGTTGCATGGTTTACATAGAAGCATTGTTTCAAATCGAGATACAAGATTTATAGGTCATTTTTAGAGGACCTTGTCACTAAGTTAAATTTAAGTTCAACATAACACCATCAAATTGATGGGTAAACAAAAGTGACAAACAAGAGTTTAGGAAATATCATAAGAATTTTAGTGAGTGAACATCCCAAACAGTGGGATTAAGTACTTGCTCAAGCTAAATTTTCTTACTACGATTCATCTAATAGAAGCACAAGGATGAGTCCATTCCAAAATTTGAATGGAATGCATCCAAGAGCAGGTTATGAGTTGAGAAATTTTGGAAAATAGGAGGTAAGAAGTGCTAATGGTCAAGAATTTGTAGAAATCATGCAAGAGTTATAGGAAAGAGTAAAGAACTAGTTATAGTAAAACATCAAGTATAAACAAAGAGAAAACATAAAAGGAAGTTAACTAGACTTTGAAGTTGGTGACTTAGAGATGGAATATCTCATGAAAGATAGGTTTCTTATAGGGACATACAATAAACTAGAACTTAAGAAAATTTGTCCAAGTAATATTTTAAGGAAATTTTCTTCTAATGCTTATGAGTTAGAACTCTCAAATGATATTATGATTTCTTCAATTTTTAATGTTGCATATCTGTATCCCTTCAAGGAGACAAACAATGTTATGGCATATGAACCTATAAGTAATGAATATCATACTAGTGGATGGAAGAAACAACTTCCTAAAGAAACTAAGAAAAAAATTAAGGAAATATTGTATCAAAAAGTAGTCAAGGGAACCAAAGGTAAAGAATATTTTCAATATTTAGTCATCCAGCAAAATATTCTACTTGGCTGATAGAAACAAAAAATTCCAAATATGGCACTAGAATTAAAAAGTTGATGAACATTTATTTTCTTCCCCAAGAGTATGATGTGGGAGAATCTACTAGCCAAATTTGTCTTTGACCTCCTATGGTAAAAAAAACCCATTTACCAAAGGAATTTGGTTTCCTTAATTTATTTAATTTTGTATTATTTTCCTAGCTATAATCTAGAAGAATATATATTGTTAAAAAAGATAGGATGAGTGTCATTTGATAGTTATGTTAAGGTACATAGTTATTCAATTTATGGATTTGATAGATAGTTCAAGAAACAAATTGAGTTTGTTGAATTGGGAAAGAGAAATTTTATGTAACAATGTTTTTCAATGTAATTGAATGATTATTCAGAATTAGAGGGAAGATATTTAAGAGTTCTTAGTGGAATTAAGTGTAGAGGATGAAGACTATGTATATCACATTGTACTATAACCTTCCTCTATTATATATATATATATATATTTATATATATATATATATATATATATATATATATATATATATATATATATATATTATCATGTGTTATTTATTATTCTTGTATGTTTACAATTGATTGAAGATAGAACATAGCTTGTTTGATCCCTTCATAGAGACACTCAAATAATGTAACCAGTTTTGAATTCAACCTATAATTCTATTATGCACATTTCTAAATCAAGTTCTATAGTTATCCAAGGTAGAACATAGAATTGAAGGTTAGATATGGAGAGGACCTATTTTAACATTTGGACCCAATAAATGAAGACATGAATAGTTCTCTCGAGGAAGTCTATTATACTAGGGTTAAGGAGCTATCTAGTTCATAACCCAAAGTGTATGCAAAAACTTTAACCGAATTCTAGATGAAAGAGTGAGATCAAACTCTAAGGAGGTGGGGACCCCACAATAAAATTTTAAGTGTTATTTAGATCATAGAGTATCTGGAGGTTTAATTATTATTATTATTATCCAATTCTAAGGTCATGGCCAAACCAGACACCAAATTAGTGTATGATACCCCTTTGTTTGTGGGATAAGGGACCCACCTTTGCGCAGCGATTTGACTGCTAAGTCTATGAAGGCATACATACTCTACCCCCTCTGGTTTTGAACTTGTGACATCTTAAGAAGAAACAAATGCTCTTAACCATTAAGTTCAAAGGGAAGTGGCCCTACCATTAAATTCAAAGGGAAGTGAGGGCCAGACCTCAAATTAAATATTATACAAATGAAATGGTATGCAGAATAAAGGCAATCCAAATTCAAGTGTTAGTCTAGAATTCACAACGACCATATTGGGGACATCTAGATTAAAGTAAAATTGTTAAGCACATACATGGAAAATGCAAAATATGAATGATAAGCATGAGATTGCCTTTACTATTCACAAGATGTTCATTTAATACATTGTACATGACTATTGGATTCATCTTCCAACATCTCTTAGACTCATTTGACTGTTTGACTTCTACACCATACCCTTAGAGGATTAGGTGTCCAACATTCCCCCCTTAATCGAAAGGGGTATGTATGAGTCCAAGAAGAGAGTTGTAATACAAAATGTGCAAAAATGCATGGTAGAACTAGGCTAAATGTGCTCTCTGGAATGTTGGTATAAGGTGATGGTTTAAGGATGACCACCAACACTGGAATGCTTAGTGCAATTCCTAGAACTCTTCCAAGTCTGGCATGAAGCTGAGGTCTTCTGCTAGAGGAAGTGCTCCTAATGTTTTGAAGAGGGAAACCTTCAATCTTTGAAGGGAGGTCTCAGCTGCATAAAAGGGAGAACCTCAGCCTGAAAAGGGATGTCTCAACCTATGATGGTTTAAGGATTACCACCAACTCTGGAATGCTTAATGAAATTCCTAGAACTCTTCCAAAACTGGAAAGAATCTGAAGTCTCATGCTAGAGGAAGTGTCCTCAATTCTTTGAAGAGATTCCTCAACCCCACATAGATGGTTTAATTCTAATCATCAACCAAAGGCATGCTCAGGGGCATCTTTGTCTTTGGCTACAACCATGAATCTGGTATAGTAGGTTGTGGCTCAGGCTCACTTGATGTGGATTTGAAACTTGTAGATGACCATCACTTCCCCCTGAGATGATGGAGAAAACTTAACTGCAAGATTTTTCAATGCTCTAGAACGAGGTCTTAAGTATGACTGAAATATCTTCTTGGTTGTTGAATCCCATTGCCAAGAAGCGATCCATCCAAAACGAATCTTTGTTCTTGTAGGAGGCTTGTTTATGAAGCGTTTGTTTGAAGAATGAGTGCTTTTATGACAGTGTTCACATGGATGAAGATCAAAATAGTGATCTTTCATATGGCCAATGTAGTCACAGTGTTGGCATTTAACAACTTTTGGCTGCGAATGTGGAGGAGCAAAATCTGGAACAGGTGAAGGTGAACTATCATGAAGGAATCCAACGCTCTGAAACTGGATGGACTTTGATTAATCTAGAATATGAAAGGATGCATCCTTGTCACATCCAAGACTAGTTTTGTGCTTGTTATGGACAAGCTCTTCCCAAGGTCTGATGATTGGCTTTGTAAGTGCAGATTGAATTTCTACTTTTGCATGAAAAATTTCTCCTGAAATGGGTACTACATTTTTCATTTCTTGTTTTTAATGTGTTTCATGATACTTATGTTTCTATAATTCATCTTGCTAAAGCTGGGATTCAAGCAGCAAAAAATCAATCTTTTCCTGTGCATTCTGCAGACATGTTTTAATATCATAGAGAGCGTTTTTGTTGATTTTCACCATCTCATCAACAGTTGAATGAGTGAGAATATTTAATAACTCTAATGCATCACCAATCAGAGCCATTTTAGAAAAGAAGTATTAGTTGACAATCACAATGATTACAAATATTTTCCAATCTCCACTGCAATCGGAACTTTACTCTCTCTGTAACATAAAATATATCTTTATGATACTTGTATAGTAGGCAACAAACTAATCCAATTAAATCTTAATAAACATACCAATTGAACACTGTGTATGCCAATGTCTGCAACTTCACAATGTAGAGAAGGGATATTTAACCATAGGTTTCATGACAGCTTCCGCTGCATCCGGCCCTTGGTTTTTAGAACAGGTGATATCATTGAGATAATAAATTCACCTCTTTTAATGTTAAATGGTACCAAATTCCATTCAAAAACACATATATAAAGCATTCAATGTATCGACATTGCAATGGCTTCATCGATACTCTTCGCACAAACATCAGAAGATGAAGAGACTTCAACGCACATGTAAATGGCTCACATTTAAATGGCACAATGCAGAGAATGAATCAAAGACTCAAGCTTCTAAATCGATATTGAACCTCATGAAAATATCTCACATCTCCATCAATCTGATTCAAAATCTTGAATGAAAACTTTTCACTCTCCATCTACTGCTTGCTTTAAACCTGCACATTTAACTCTTCCACCAATCCACATCTGTGAGGGATAGGAAATAGTTACATTATTTTCCAAACAAATTTTGTCTAGGCTCATGTCTATCAACATCTCAAACACATAGACCATGGTCTGTTCTTATGCTTCCCCTACATCGGACATTTTTAAGTCAAAAATTCTGATTTCAAACAAAATGGGGAATTATTTACCAGATGATAGCAGAAAACTTCATCACTGATTCAAAATTTAGTGAACGAAGATGTCCAAAGTTCAAACTGAAATTGTGAACAGTCCCCTTTGTCACATGAATTCACAACTGCTTCAATGTATACACGTTCAACGCAACATCAAACACCTAATAACACCCGCTCATGTGATGCAGCGTTTATGGAATCCACTGGAGTTGGGGGGGTATGTGTTCAAACAATGTTTAATGTTATTAGTACAAAGAGCATTTGAGTAGGCGTAGATTTCAGAATGTTAAAGTAGGTGTACGTAGAGGAAACGAATTTCTGGTAGATAAACTGGAAAAAGAAGATATAGTGGCAGAGATCTCAACAAGATTCATGTTGGGAGGTCAGATCAACAAGCATGTGGCAAGGAAAATGGACTGATAGGTATGCATAGAGTCAAATGCTCTATAAAGTGGAAGTTTTGATTAGGAGACCACAAAACAAGTGGCTCAAATTGGAGTAGGGCAGGAGAATGTCGGCTCTGATACCATGTTAAACACATACATGGTGAATGCAAAATATTAATGATATCACCTGTTCCCAAAACCAAGGGGTGGATGTAGTGGGAGTTGTCATTTTCTTAGTAGTGTCAGGTTCTTGTTTTTCTTGTGCAGTGACAAGATTTTCATCTATTTGAGACTCATTTTTCATAGAGCCCTTCTCGATCCCCAGGAAATCCATTGCTACAACTTGATATTGCGACATCTCTCTTGTTAAGAACTGAAACCCAAAATGTTGTCACATCTTCCGCCCTCATCGTCTTTCTGCAGACCTAAATTTTCAAGAATCGTTTTTTAAATTATCCATAACGCTCCTCTTCCCAAATCAGTGGCAAGGTGAAATTCAAAAAAATGTTTTGTACGCGTATTGAAGCAACAAACCACTGTAGCCATCTCATTCAACAATAATGGAAAGAAAATCCCGTCACACACAATACAACAGGTGTGGTAGGCCCTACTGACGTAGTATCCCTCTACATTAATGTCATTGACCTCACTGGAACTGTTTCCTTTATCCTAAGACAACCCTGTGTTGCTTTGTTTTTGGAATTTAACAGTGCAGTGCTTGAAAATTTTCTTAAAATTTTTAAATTCAATGTAGGAGACTTTAGGGAGTCACTCCTGGTGCCTTTGCATTTGCTCCGGTACTTCTTGCATAATTTCATCACTGAATCCTCCTAGTGCATAGACAATTAACCAAGATTGGTAAGTTAGAGTGTTGAACAATCTTAATCTCATGCTTATCATTCATATTATGTATTTGCCATGTATGTGTTTAACAAAAACATCCAGACTCACCATAGTATCCATACCGAAGATGTATCCAATGCATAAATTGTATTTCCCACATTTCAAATTTTTGGGAAATTAGATATTTTGCGTTAGAAAAATTGAGTTTTATATGAAAGAGCACAATTAGCACTATCTTCAGATAGAGAAGTTGTTAACCACCATATGTACGCATAAATTTGATTGTGTAGAAAATCTACTGGTAGGTTAACCCGATAATGCAATATAAATCAAAGGAGAATACTATAACCTACTTCTACTATCAATTTTGCGGAAGCTTAAAGATCGAGTTAAACAATATAACCATAAGAAGAAGAATCAAGCACACAATACACATGAAAATACTTTGGGGAAATCCTCAGCTAAAAACCCCACTCTATTGTATTATCATACAAGGTGGAAATACATAGGAATTATACAAAGCCTTAGCTCTCACAGCTAGCTAACTCTTAGTACAATCCTCACAGATGCTCACATGAAATCTTGGCTTCTCTCAAGCCTTCCTCTTTGCCCTCCAAGCTCCTATTTCCTTGGGTTGTTCCTTGTGGATGATTCTCCTATTACCAAGTGGATAAGTCTGATCTCACACACTTCAAAACTGTGCAATCCTTAAGGATTTATCCTTGACTGCATGCATGAGTTTTCTCTTTGATAAAACACATGCAATTGATAATACATTGTCCTTGACTTTAATCTCAACTGGGTCTTTCTCAGAATAGACATGCATGAGTTTCTGATGAGGGAATCTTCAGTTAACTGGAGTAGCACTAGTTGAGTGCATGCATGCATCAATTGACTATTAACTCACCATTAGTTCCTCAAACAGTTTGGAACTAATTTAACTAGACTTAACCGAGTAAACTGAGTTAACTAATTACAGATCAAATATAACTTAATCTTATCTCCTTAATTTAAGGGATAACTCTTGCATGACTTTAGAAAGACTTCTAACTTGAATTTCTCCAACTAATTAAGTCAAAATAACTTAATTAATTATTTCCAAGTAGCTGTTAAGGCTAAATTCGATTTTAGTTCACAATTTAATTCAAGGACAAATTAAATTGGAATATTCTTGTTGCCACATTTCAACACTCCCTCTCAACAAGAAAGGGATTATCTGCCACCTCGATCCGATCTCTATGGAACTCAAATTTACACTTTGACAATGCCTTTGTCAAAATGTCAGCATCTTGCTCCTTTGTCGAAATATGTTGTAGCAACATGATCCTCCCATCATCAGCAACTTGCTTTACCTTGTAAAGCCAATGGGAACTCACAACTGAATTGTTCTTCGGTCTCAGAACCACGTCCCAAACACTGTTACAAACTATGGAGTCATACTCCTCCACCATAGCATCAACCCAAATCGGTTGTTGCACTGCTTCCTCAAAGGAAGATGGCTTGGTCTCAACACATTACCTAGCAAGGGCCATGTATCTAGTGTACCTCTCAGGTGACCTCCTCTGTTTGCGCTAAGAAGATGGTGCTCCCACATTCTCTCTCGCATCCTCCAACAATTTGTTACTTCTCTTGTGCGCTTCCGTCAATCTCTGGAAGACTCTGCTTGAGTGGATGTCTCCACTCCTAGAACCTCTGCATGCGGCTACTCCGCATCAGTTTGAGGTTCCTCCTCCTTAGGAACCAACAGTTCCTCCCTAGCCTGTAGTTGGAGCTCCCTCTCAAGGGAAACTCACATGGCCTTCTGCTCATCAAACTTGATATCTCTGCGAACCCTGTCCTCCGACTGGTAGGAAAGTACACCCGATAGTTGTGAGGTGTATCAGTGTAGCCCACAAATATCCCCAACTCTTTTGTCAACTCAAGCTTCTTCTGTGCATCCTTTGTCACATGGCAATATACTGATGAGCCAAAGATCTTGAAGTGACCCACATCTGGTCTCTTACCGGAGAAATCTTCCTCTAGTGTCTTCATCCAAATTATACGATGTGGGCTTCTATTTTGCAAATAGACCTCTATGTTGCATGCCTCAACCCACAAGTGAAGTGGTAGGCCTTGGTCATGCAACATTTCCTATGCTACCCCTACAATAGTTCTATTCTTCCTCTCGGCCACCCCATTCTGTTGTGGGTTATGAGGTGTCGTCAACTCTCGTTTAATTCCTTCCACTACACAGAAGTCCTTAAACCCTTGAGAGACATATTCTCCATCGTTGTCGCTTCTCAAGGCCTTGCTTTTCTTCCTTGACTCTTTCTTGACCAAAGCTTTGAACTCACAAAACTTTTTGAAAGTTTAGTCCTTCTTCTGCATGAAATAAATCCAGCATTTACGAGAATAGTCATTAATCACATAATACCTTTGCATCGCTGTGGATGTTGTCGAGAATGGTCCACACACATCATTATGAACTCCCTCTAAAATAGCCTCTGCTCGACTATCTCGATCATGAAAGGAAGACTTGGTGTACTTTCCCAAGGTAGAACCTTTGCATGTGTCAACTTGCTCAAGTTTACCTTTGGGAAGTCCTGTAGATATCTGTTGCATTATCTTCAAAGCCACATGATGCAAATGGCCCAACCGCCTATGCCACAACTCGCCAATGTCTTGGCTTTGCACCAATTCTGCTTTTGTACTTAATGCTACACAATCGTCTACCTCTAGTTTATAGAGATTATTCACCCGAATCCCTATCCTCTTGGTCTGACCTGTGGCTATGTGTCTTAGGAACGCCTTTCCTTTACTGAAGACAACATCGTAGCCTTTGTCCTCCGACATCACAACTGATACCAAGTTCTTCTTCAGTCTAGGTACATACATCACATCTGTCAAGGTGATAGGAGCTCCATGATCCCTATGAAAAGTAACTGTGCCCACTCCTGAAACATTATACCTTTCTTCGTCACCCATCTCTATGCACATCTTGAGGTATTTCTCCTCCAAGGCACTGAATAAATTTTTATCACTGGTCATGTGGAATGAGGCTCCACTATCAAGATACCAAACACAACCCATCATCAATGAAACCATGCATGCAATGAGGGTAAAGTCCATTTCGAACTGAAAGGCTAATGCCTCACCTTCCAATCCTTCCGAGGATCCCTTCTTGGACTTCTTCAATGGGAAATTAGTCGCATAATGTCCCATCTCATGACAATTAAAGCATCTTACTTTAGACGTGTCACCCTTCTTCCCTCCATGAGAAGAATTCGATTTGAAATGGGAATCCTTCCCCTTCCCTTTCCTTGCCTTACTTGCTAAGGCCACATTTTCTTCATCATCATTCTTGGATGAAGAACCATCTTGTGTGCTCCTCCTGATCTCCTCCTGCATGAGATCCGACCACAGTTGTTCCCAATCCGGCAGTTTCTCCCTTCCATTCACAGAGTCCTGGTAGATATTCCAACTCTTTGGAAGGCCAAGGAGAGTGAGGCTCACCATATCATCATCGGCAGCAGTTATTCCCACACTGCCAAGCTCATATCTACAGGTGGTGAGATTGTTTAGATATGTGGAAATAGTATCACCCTTCTCCATCTTGATTCTTCGAATCTTATCCTTGAGCTCCAATTTCCTTTGGTTGCTACTATTCTAGTAGAGGTCCTTCAATGTCTTCCACATTGAAAATGGAGTATCCTTCCCATGGAGACTCAAGAAAATATGGTCTCGAACTCCCTTAAGGATGATCCATCTCGCCTTCACCACACACTTCTTCCACTCAGCCAACTATTGTGCATTAGTTGAAGTTGGCTTTGGGATTTCTTGATCAATGAATTCCTTCAAGCCATTGTCTTCTAATACAACCTCCATTCTATCTTTCCATGCTATGTAATGCGAGCTACCTTCCAAGGCATACTCGAGTCTCAAGCCATAGAATGCCATTGGCCAACCTTGAAGTATGATATGAATTGGATTTGCACCTACAACCCCGAACTTCTGATGAAAATGAGATTTGGGTATAAGCCCAAAATCCCAAATTCTTTACCAACTCTTAACCGATTCTCCATTGATACACACGGATTTCTCAATTTTTGGGTAGGCAGCACACAGCGTTTAGGAATACAACCACATGGAGAAAATTGGAAAGCGCACACACCCGGTCCTTCACCATACAACAACACATATATAATTTCGCACCCCACTGATTTAATATGCGCACTCCAGATTAATTACACGCACAATTCTTAATGTGCATTATTAACAAACTACCACCGACATACAACATATCTATTATATAAATGGCGCGCACACAATAATAGTTATTACTCACATACAGTCCGGTGGATTAATAATACAAACAGTTTATATATGGGCCGCACAGCAAATATAATACACGGTCATTAACACAACACACATATATATTATAATATGAATAACACAGCACTGTTACAGGTAAGGCATTTCAGCCTTAGAATCGAGCTCACGCTCGACTACATTTTTTTTCACTCATAAATTTCCTCACCCATTAAGATACCTCACACCCTATTACACTATACATTTATAAGATGCATTAGGTAGAATCGATCAGATCTTTTCCTAGTTTTTCTATAATGAAAGCTTTCCAAAAGCATGTATGACTGCTTTTAAATCTTCTTTTCTGCTTTAAAACAGGCTTTTCTCTATTCTGATCCTCTGGTCCAGGTTTGCTCACTTAGTTGCTGAGTGCTCCCGCATCAGACTCCCGAGGCACAAAATTTTATGACCTCCTGGTCATATGCTTCTGGTCTTCGTAATATCTTCAACTTGTGAGCTGCAATCAACCTCTACAACAGCAAGTCCTCCTTGCTGCCTCTTACCTCACCAAGCTCTCCTCTAGCCTTGGTCTTTTGGTAACCGCTCTAGGCTATTGCAATATTCTCACCTTCCTCTGCTGCCATCTTCACAATAGCAAGACCATAAACTCTCCATCTTTAACACAACTGTACCTCTTTCCGCAGAATCTTACTGCTTTGATACCACCTGATGAAAATGAGATTTGGGTATAAGCCCAAAATCCCAAATTCTTTACAAACTCTTAACCGATTCTCAATTGATACACACGGATTTCTCAATTTTTGGGTAGGCAGCACACAACGTTTAGGAATACAACCGCACGGAGCAAATTGGAAAGCGCACACACCCGGTCCTTCACCATACAACAGCACATATATAATTTCGCACCCCACTGATTTAATATGCGCACTCCAGATTAATTACACGCACAATTCTTAATGTGCATTATTAACAAACTACCACCGACATACAACATATCTATTATATAAATGGTGTGCACACAGTAATAGTTATTACTCACATATAGTCCGGTGGATTAATAATACCAAACAATTTATATATGGGCCGCACAGCAAATATAATACACGGTCATTAACACAACACACATATATATTATAATATGAATAACACGACACGGTTACAGGTAAGGCATTTCAGCCTTAGAATTGAGCTCACGCTCGAATACATTTTTTTTTCACTCATAAATTTCCTCACCCATTAAGATACCTCACACCCTATTACACTATACATTTATAAGATGCATTAGGTAGAATCGATCAGATCTTTTCCTAGTTTTTCTATAATGAAAGCTTTCCAAAAGCGTGTATGACTGCTTTTAAATCCACTTTAAATCTGCTTTTCTGCTTCAAAACAGGCTTTTCTCTATTCTGATCCTCTGGTCCAGGTTTGCTCACTTAATTGATGAGTGCTCCCGCATCATCTTCTCAGTATACTATTCATAGCTTTGATTTCCAGTAGAAAATTTGTTGGTAGGTTAACCCGATAATGCAATATAAATCAAAGGAGAATACTATAACCTACTTCTACTATCAATTTTACGGAAGCTTAAAGATAGAGCTGAACAATATAACCATAAGAAGAAGAATCAATCGCACAATACACATGAAAATACTTTGGGGAAAGCCTTAGCTCAAAACCCCACTCTATTGTATTATCATGCAAGGTGGAAATACATAGGAATTATACAAAGCCTTAGCTATCACAGCTAGCCAACTCTCAATACAAACATCACAAATGCTCACAGGCAATCTTGGCTTCTCTCCATCCTTCCTCTCTACCCTCCAAGCTCCTATTTCCTTGTGTTGTTCCTTGTGGATGATTCTCGTGTTACCAAGTGGATAACTCTGATCTCACACACTTCAAAACTGCGCAATCCTCAAGGATTTATCCTTGGCTACATGCATGAGTTTTCTCTTTGAGAAAACTCATGCAACTAATGGTACAATGTACTTGACTTTAATCTCAACTGGGTCTTTCTCAGAATAGACATGCATGAGTTTCTGATAAGGGAATCTTCAGTTAATTGGAGTAGCACTAGTTGAGTACATGCATGCATCAACTGACTATTAACTCACCATTAGTTCCTCAAATAGTTTGGAACTAATTTAACTGGACCAACTCAAATATAACTCAATCTTATCTTCTTAATTTAAGGGATAACTCTTGCATGACTTCAGAAAGACTTCTAACTTGAATTTCTCCAACTAATTAAGTCAAAAAAAATTAATTAATTATTTCCGAGTAGTTGTTAAGACTAAATACGATTTTAATTCACAATTTAATTTAAGGAAAAATTAAATTGGAATATTTTTGTTGCCACATTTCAACATATTGTTCAGTGAGAGCATGGGGGCTTCAGTTAATGAACCTCTAACATAGCACGTGCGTTCATGACATATTAAACAATACCCCTACCAACACGAACCCAATACACCTTTCAAATTTAAAAAACCCCTATTTTCACTAGATATTGTAGGTATCCATTTTTCATTAACATTTTTAATATCCCTTTATATTTTTTCATTAACTTTGAGCTCCATTTTTTTTTAACTTCTAATATAAAAACCCTTTACCCCCTATTATATGCCCAGTATATTATGTCATTTTTTCCTCAATATATATCCCCCAATATGAATGCACGTGGTATGGTATTGCTCCCCCACTGAAGCCCTTGTGAGTGAGAGATAGGAGATCTCTTAGGGAGATTGAAGAGTATCGATCCACGACTTCAAAGAGAAGAAATCGATTAAGGATGAAGGCATCATATATAAAGTATTATGTTTTAGAGCTCATGCAAAGTGCATATGGGAAAGTATAAGGCTTATCCACTAACAAGTATTTTTTCATTTTTATTTTTATTATCCCTATGATAAAAAATATACAAATATATAAATAAAATTTATACAAATATAAATCATATTGAGTTTGTGTATAATTAATATAAATTTTTTATTATTTTTCTTATCTATTTATTAATTTTATTGATTGATATTGGCTTATCTTAACTTTAAATGGATTAAATGTTAAGAAAGATAAAATAATTTTAAGGTAAAAAAAAATGGAAACTTAAAGTAAAAAACTTTTTGATATCAAATAAATTTAGGAAAGGTTTTCTTCTTAAAGGATTTAAAAATTTAATAATCTCTTATGGAAAAAAAAGTGTACTCTTGCGGTTTTGGTTTAGATACAAAAAAAAACAAGCATAACTTTGTAGTTTATGCAAGGGCCTTCTCCAAACTCTCTCCCTTAAGATATCCATGCTAATTGTGGTAGGAAACTTCTTTCTTCATATTTCTTACTTGCAAAATGACTCATCTCCTTACAATCTAAGGGTAAAGAATCATCTTCTAAGGATTAGAGGTTTGCTGCATAAGTTTGAGCATTTCAAGGTATTCTACATATTAAGGCAAAACAACATCGAGGCATACCAACTAGCAAATCAAGGGGTCAAACTAGGAAAGGAGAGATTATGGTAAATGACCACAATTTCAAGTGCTTAATCCCCTAATTACAATAAACACCATTCCAAACAAAGTTACAAAGGGCCTATGGATCATTGCATCTAGTTGAGTATGATGCTAGTGGCATGGTAGTTAGAAGGAATGTGCTCATGTGACCTCAAGGTAGATATGCCAGTCATTCTTACTTATTTCCTTCGTGTCTCTGTATCCTCCACCGGTTCCACTTGTTCAGGAGGCTAATGGACATGTTGGTTTAGTTAAGGTCCATAGAGCTTCTTAGTACGAGCCCAAAACGATGTGACAGGAATATGATCATGGATAGATTTGTTTGGACGTGGAAACGATCAACCCCATGCAGGAGGGAGCTAGGCTTATAGGGTATTTCAACATCATGGAAATTTAGAAGCTTTGGTAGTAATATAATATAGACACTCTCACAAAGGATTTCATTTGTATTCATTTCCAACAGAAAGTCTTAGCCTAAGATTTCAATTGTCTTGTGCTTATAGTTATGGTGGTTGGCATCATGGAATCAAAGATTGGAGAAAAAAGGAGGCATGTTACAGTTCCTTCATAGTGCCACCTTTTCAAACTCTCCTTTGTGGTTAATCTCACCCACCCAGGTCCATCGCAGTGACCTCAAGAATCCTAACCCCCCATGTTAAGGCTTAGTTTCCCTTCTGATTATTTTCAACCAATGTTGCGGCTTGTAATTTCTTGGTAATTCAACTATGTAGGTTATTCTCCTTCCTTTCCCTTTCATTTTCAAATTGCTAGAGATTATTGATAAGATGTAGGGTGAAGAAGAGGATGTGGTCACTGCCATCTTGAGACTTCAACTCCACCACAATAAACTAGCTTCTTTCATCATTATGGCCATGGAGCAACTTATTGAACATAAATCTCAATTAGAGAAAATGGAAAATGAATGAGCATATGTCAATGGTCAACTAGAGGAATTATATCTTTATTTCTTCAAAAGAAGCATTGGCACATTCCTCTCAGTTAACTTAGTGATAATGGAGCATTCACAGCTTCCATACCTCAATGAGATGACAAACTATGAGATGAGACAAGAGGACAAGTAAGACCCTATTATTAGCAAAAGGCTCCAAGACTTAGCCCAAGTATTGAATGAGCTGCAAATTTTGTTTTTTTGTTAGGAATTTTTGGGAAGATTTACATGTACAGAATTGTAAAAAAATTTGAAATTAGTAGATTTAATTTGTAATAAACTCATTTACAGAACTTTTAAATCTTTTTTTTTTATCTTTAATGTATTGTTGCATTCTTCATACAAATATACAATATCAAAATTATGATTATAGTAAAAAAATAAAAATACCTAATAAAAATAGATTTAAAATAGATTTACTTCTATATTCACTGAAATTAGGAAAACAAATAAAATCCTCCCACTAAATTCAACTTTAGTAAATAATATATTATATATAAAAATAATATATATATATATATATATATATATATATTATATATATATATATATATATATATATATAAGAGAAAGATTATCTAATATAAAATATTATAAAATGTTTATTTAATTAAAATGAAAATTATTTAATACCATTATTTATTATTTATTTGTATGTTCCTAAATGTCATCTAACCTTGTACTTACCTTGTATTATCAAAATTCTTGTATGTTACTAAATGTCATCTAACCTTGTATATACCTTGTATTATCAAAATTCAACAATATGAGATAGACAGTTTCAAATGATTTGGAACACCGACTGATTTTTCTAAGGATTTTGGTTTATTTAAAATTTGGTTAACGCTCCTCGTAATAGAGTTCAGTCTGTGTTAAAATTAAAATAAAAAGATTTTTTATTATAATTTTTTTGTTTGTTAAGTTGTATAAGTTTTGAGATGATTGTATATTTAATTTTTGGTTTGAGAAATTATGATTTAGGGGCATCTAAATAGTCAAAATTCCGTGGGGATAATATTTGACTTGGGTCATATTAACTCTTAATATGGTTAGATATAACACCTGACGTGAGCCATCACAAAGTGTTTTAACAATAAACACCATTATCATCTATTCTACACCCATAGAGTATAATTTTATTAATTTACTTTTATTTGATTAATTTCTTACATATAATTTTAATAAATATATTTCACTTTTCTTAAATATTATATTTAAAGTTACCAAATCTTTGAAATAAAAAGTGATCATGTTTTTTTAAGAGACACTCCTTAATATGAAATCACCAAAATAATATATTAGACAGAAAAAATGTAGTATTGTCCAAATTACAAAAATATATATAATAATATAAATAATTACACATTATCTATATCCCATATCTATTCATATTAAAATATAAAATACAATATTTTAAAACAAAGATTTATATAATTTGTTTCAGTAACCATAATCACTTAATAGAGATAATTACTAAAAATATTTTATATATCGTAATTTGAAAATATGTATATCAACTTGTAAAACATTTCAATATGATGCAAGAAACCCATATGTTTAAGATAGGAATTTAATCATGTCACTATGATATTCCTTGCCATGCTAAAAAGAAAAACATGTATGAAAATTCCCTTTGGTTCTAAGTCTTTATATACAAATAAAAAGATTAAACTTTCTTAAAAGTAGAATATGTCTAGAGTACATATTTGCTTTTAGGTTTTCATTTTACAAAAAAACATAGGATATCTTTGGAATTTTCCTATGCTTTTATGTTTTTATTTCATAAATTAAATTAAATAAAACTTGACTGCAAGACAGAGGTCATTTTCACTTCACCAAGCTTCTTCCAATCATGTCAATATGGAACCCACTACAACGTTAAAAGGGACCATGTGTTTGGAATTTTTTCTTTTCTTAGTTTTAATTTATCAGAAAACAAGGATTAAACTTGGGCACACTTAATAGTCGTTTCCATGCTTCCATGCTTATGTGAGGTGCATGACATAAGGGTTTATATAGGAATAGGAACTTACTATTAAATTTGAAATCATGTCAATGAGGAATCAACTACAAAGTTAAAAGTAAAATATGATCTGATTTTTTTAATATAATTATTAAATAAAACGTAAAAAAAATGATATAGAATTAAGTGTTTCATAGTAATTAAAAAATTTTGTAGATATGAGAATAGTGTATAAAATTAAAATATAAAATTCAATTTAAGGTTTTTTCCATTATATTTTGATAGAATAACTTAAACAAATATATGTTATAGGTTCAAGAATATAGTAAACTATAAATTAATTTTAAGTATGACAACTATTATATAGAAATATGAATTATTATTATTTTGAAAACCATATTTATATAAATCTAATTTGAAATTGCAAAGTAGTTAATTTCTTAATAAAAAGATTTTTTTTACTAAGTACAAAATTATTTTAATTATTAAGGTTTATAGATTTTAATTGTATTTGATTTTAAAAAATTCAAAAAACATTACATAAGGTTTATGGAGGATTGAAACTTTATTTTGGTACAATTATCTATTCTGTGTTTTGTATTTTTTAGTTGGAATCTAGCCATAAATGGATTTAGTGCCATAAAAATGTTTTAGAGCACTTATTATGTAGATTTCACAATTCAAACTTGTGATTTTAAAAGATCTTTATTAGATGTCGAACAAAATTGACATGAAAAAAATGTCCAAAAAAGGGGAAAAGCTTAGAATATTTAGACTAGGGAATTTATTTTAATTTGGAAATTATATTAATATGAGTTATTTTTTGGTTAGTTAAAAGATCTTTCTATTATTTGAGTAAGTTTACATATCAACTACTCAGTTGTATGCTTCTGGCCTACCACTAAAACTAGACCATTGGCAATATAGGAGAATGGATGTCCAAAAATCAAAGAGATTTTTGAAAAAGACCAAGTAGTCATCTTGTCTACAAATATCTAAAATACTACAAGAAACCAAACCATTGGAAATATAGGAGAATGGATATACAAAAATCAAAGAGAGCCTTGAAAAATACCAAGTGGTCATCCCGTCTACCACTATCTATAATACTACAAGATTTACTATCCATGAGTGATTGAAACATGCTTATATCCCTAAAATTGCTTAAAGAGTTTGTCATAATAGTGGAAAAATATCATAGAAATCAAAACAAAACAATAGCATTGAACAATCATATTTTAATGAGAGGTGGAGGTTTCCACTTCTATGGGATCGAGATCACCACGATTGTTAGAGTTGTTGGACCTTTGTCATGCCATAACACAACTTCAATTTGAGCTACTCATCTAATCACCTTGTCCTAAATAGTGGCCCTAGGTTTAGAATTACATTGACAACTTTATTCATTGCCCATGTCCTCCTCAATATCCTTGAGCCCCTGTTGAATATTTGGGGGGTCTTGTACCTTGTACCTTGCATAGTTGTGAGCATGATCATTTCCCATCATGTCCTTGTGGCTAGCACTATGCTAAGAACAAACACGCAAGTGCATCATGCTTAAAATTGTAGATAAAACATTGCCACATTGCTTACACCAATGTGTTTCCTGCCCATACGCTATCTTGGAGAGAAGGCATGATATGCAAATCCTAGCCACATAGCTCAGCGAGAGCATCAAGTGCACCAATGAAGATAAAATTAGTGTTTCCACCCATTTACCACGCAAAATTAAACCACTCTATCACCTGTAATTTAGGTCACCCAAAGAGAGGGCATTGTATGCAAAGTGTAGCCATAAAACTTAACCAGAGCGCCAAGTGCGCCAATAAAATCCAAACCAATGGTCCACTCAGACACCCTGTAAATGAACTACTGTACCCCCTATAAATCAACTTGCTTGGAGAGAAAATTATATTTTCTCAGTGAGAGTGCAAAACAAAGCCAAACGAAGGGCCCAACTAAGGAGAATACGATGATAAAAGGAAAATCAAAGAGAGGTGACAACAAGAAAGGCTAAGCTTTTTAGAATGTAAGAGTTGACCTTACAAGAGAGAAACCATAGCCACACAACCAAGAAAGAAATAGTGTAGGCCAAACATTCAGGTTACATTACCATAAAAAAGAAAGCTTTCACAAGTGAGATACACGATAGACTAGAGAGGAAAACCAATAGAAGGGATAGAGGTCATGAAGAAGAAGGAATAATTGGAGGGCCTGGTCCCTCTAAGATTTGAGTTGCAAACCAATGAATCCTCCTTCCTGAAAACAACAAGGACAAACAAAGAGATATCTTGAGCACTGATCCGTAAACTGTTGTGGATATTCCACTTGACAATTCATCACAGTAGATTTGATAACAATATATTAAAATTCTGAATTTCTATACCATTACAATTTATTTAACCTCTAGATCTGTAAATTTAACTATAAGTAGTGCATGCATGAGAATGGAATTTATGTAGAAAAGTAGAGAACAACAAAATAAGCTCACACACACACACATAAAACACAAGATATTCCGTGGGAAACCTTTTCGGGAGAAAACCTAGCTGGAAGGTGAGGCCACTTTGCTCTCTTCCTATGTTTGGAAAATATGACTACAGGTACAAAGAAGTAATGGTTGTGGCCCATGGGCTGTTACAGTGCATAAATCCTCTCTGTGTGCTCTACCTCCTATCTCTCATAGCTATCTTTTCTCAGCTATAGAAAAAAATGCTCTCGAAAGAAAGGAATGCCTCTTCCTCCTATTAGCTCAGTTATAACACAACTTGATAGCCTATTGGTGGTTAATTTTAACTACATCAACTCTTAACTATAGTTATAATATAAACCCTTCTAAAGGCCTTTACATCACAAACACGTGGCTAGCCCTTTTTCCATGAATAATGGGGGTTGATGCAACATCCTCCCAAACTATAGGCGTGAAAACAAGAAGGTAAACTTTTGAGTGGCATAACTTTTACATACCGACTTTGATTGATGCGCTTCTTGCGCTTTTGGAAAGGCATCTATGTGTAGAATAACATGAGAAGTTGCACGCTAAAAAGACAAAGTTTTACCCCCTAAAAAACGTCGTTTGCTACCTCAAAATGCTCTTGAAAGGTTTCAAACCTTGTTTCGCCAAACAAGGTCCCACTGGTAAAAACAATCTCGTGAGTTGATTCCTCCACTTTTTCCACTCTAAATGCATCGAGATGGATGAAAAACAATATAATTATCCAATTTGGATCAAGCACCAGAATCAAATAATGAACACTACACATCCAAGAATCCATTACCAACCTGAAGGATGCCGACTAGACATCAAGAAACTTCCCCACCTCTTTGAATAACTCAGCCATCAATCCACCCCATGCCTGATATGCTCAAGATCCATTACAAGCCATCATTAATCATGAAGTGAGGTACACATTTGTATTAACATTCAGGGGAGATGGGCAGTTACACCACTCCCACTGTCGAAGGTGCTAATCTCCTAACCTTATGTTTCCATTATTACATCTTTGCCCACTCAATGTAATTATGTTCATATGCATTGTATAAGTTTAGTAAGTAAAATTTCTTTAGATATATTTTATATTTTGAAAAAAAAAACATTTCAAATTACATTGTAATAAAAAAACATTTTGGGTAGCCTAAGTGGTTGCCACCTAGATTCCAATCCTAACTAACCTGGTTAAATATAGTTTATGAGTTATGATATTTAGTTGAAAATTTCTTAACACTTTTTTTTGAATAATAATATAATTTTTAGTTACAACAATAATTATGTATTCCCTCTAATAAAAAAATAAATAAAATCTCTATTTAAAATAATAAATATTAACATTAATTTACCATAATCCAAAATTCATATAATATAACAATCCAAAATTCATATCATATGAAACAATATTTGGAATTATATCTAATTTTGAAAAATCAAATCTTTGAAAATTAGATGAAAGTTCATCAACATAAAAATTTGGTACATGAATATGAGGAAGAATTTGGTACATGAATATGAGGAAGATGTTGATGTAAATTTGGTACATGAATATGAGGAAGCTGTTGATTTTTTTTATTATTATTTAGAACTACATAGCTTTAGACAACCCTATAATTACATAAAATTAGTACATCTATATCACTGACCTATGGTAAATGTTTGTAGAGACAATTATCCATTTATATATCTTTTATAGGGAAAGTAAATATTTCTCATTAGCTAATAATATATACATCTCTAATTTTATAGTTAAAAAATTTAATTAAAAGTAAATTTATTTAAATATTAGAGAGAAAAAAAATCATTTTCACCACTTAATTTTAGAGTTTTGTATTGTTTTTTCACAATAAAAACGTTTATCGATAAATTAAAAATTTACTATTAATTTAAAATTATGAATATTAATTTAAAAACCATATAAATTCATTATTGTAAGAACATAAAGTGTAAAATAAGTTTGGGATTATGTTCACTGCATTTTCCATGCAAATGATTGGAGCAATTGAAAGCGCATTATTTTGACCAGAGTGGTTAAACTTCCAAAATTATGGGTTCCATGTTCGGCTAGGTAAGAATAGGTAATTTTTAAAAGGTAAGTGGTTGAAATGAACCTTCGCAACCAATCCCAGAATGTGAAAGCGTGTTTTATAAAAAAAAAAAAAAAAAAGCTGGCAGCTGCCCTCCATGGAAAGTGGGGCCGCCACAAAGGTATGCCCGATTTTGAATCGGAGACCGATGAGGAAATTGGGATGGTGTGGCCGCTGGCGTAGGGTGTGATGTAAGTAAAGTATGTGATGTAAGTAAAGCAAAGCATGGGGTCCCCGTCTGAGGAGCGGTGTGGCAATTCCCTTCACGGCGTCACGGTGACGTCACTGAGCATAGTCCACCGTCAACGGCATCGTCAGCGACGACGTCACTGGAGCGCGATGTGACGGCGGGACGAGGTGCAACGTGCGCGGGGCCCACTACCCCGTCGGAAGCACCAACAACAACGACAACAATAACACGGATGAGGCCGACGGCGTCAGTGGGCCACGGCGTGACGGCAGCCGACGTTACCTTTTTTCCGTCATCCCCACCATGACTCAACGGCAGATCACTCGCGAGTCGCAGCCGTGACTGACGGGGAAAAGCCAATGCGCCGCCCCACGGCATCCCATCCCATCCCATCCCATCGCGTCCCCCTCTATCTTTTACCCCGCAACGACGGATCGAATCGCACAGTGAGCGAGTCGCGGGCGAGGGAAGTGGGGAATAAGCGCTGTTAACGTCTTCTTGTTTCAGACTTTTACTGTTTGTTTGTAAGGCGTGCGTGCCTGCCTGCCTGGAATTCCAACAACCAGCTGCATGATTATTGATGTTATAAGACCCCCCTCGGTTTCTCCTACCGTTTCGTCCATTGCGGAGCAGAGCCGAGGTTTCATAATCCCTCACCATTGCTGGGAAGCAGGAATCGTTGCCTTCATCTTTGTCATCATGATGCAGGGTTTGCAATACAGGGCCGGCGGATCGGCGGCTCCAGGCACCGTGGCTTCCGCGGCCTGCAGGAGGCCCGCCGCTGCTACGCTGCAGTTGGGGCGGAGCTCCGTGGACGACGCCGAGGAGGAAACGATGACCACGAAGACAGCCACAATGAGCCTGAGCCCTTTGGAAAGAGTGCAGCGCCTCGCCTCCGATAACGCGGTGCTCGTATTCAGCGTCACTTCCTGCTGCATGTGCCACGTGGTCAAGCGCCTCTTCTGCGGCCTCGGGGTTAATCCGGCCGTCTTCGAGCTCGACGAGGAAGGGGAAGGCGCCGGGAACTCAGATATGGAGAAGGTTCTGGTGAGATTGGTCGGCAAAAAGCCTGCTGTGCCGGCGGTTTTCATCGGCGGAGAGCTCGTCGGCGGCCTCGATCGCCTCATGGCCGCGCACATCAGCGGCGAGCTCGTGCCCAAATTGAAGCAAGCCGGGGCTCTGTGGCTTTAGAGAATCAGAATTTTCGCCGGCCTCAATTTTTGCTGCTTTCTTTGGCGATAGATCAATTAATTAATCACCATTTCTCGTGGCATAGAAGACGAGTATATAATTAATGAATATTTGTTGGGGGTCTCAACAATTAGAATTAATTCCGTTCCTCTTCTTCTTCTGTAAATATTCTCTCGGCTTTACAGAGATAATTATAACATATAGATAGTGAAAATCTCTCGCGCCGATACAATTTTGAATACATTATTAATGCTTTTCTTCAAGAGTTCTTTACTGTGTTTGGTTTTCGCTGGATTTAAAAGGTGCCAAGATCGATTCTCGCAAGAATCGTTTTGTGTTTTTTTTTTTGGCCCCTTGAAATTCTTTCTGTCAATTTCTGCCTTGGGCTTTTGAAGATTCTCTATACTTTACTGAGTCAAGCTGAGGCTTTTGAAGATTCCTGAGGCATGATTCCCATGTTATTTGCAACTGCCCTGCAAGTGCGTTATATCTTCAGTACAATTGATCCACATACGCACAAACAATGCGGCAGAAATGATAAGAAATGATGGTACATGGATGGAATAATTCAGTATTCATCTTGACTTCTCTGCTCTGAATATAATCTGACAGGGAGGATGTTAATGAATGTTTAATAAAATTAACAAATAGATTAAAATCTATTTAATTTGGAGCATAAAATATGGGGCCTCTGGAGTTTTAGTGTTTGGAATCTGGCTTTTGGAATTTTAGTGTTTGGAATTGGGCTTTTGGAGTTTTAGTGTTTGGAATCAGGCTTCTGTAAAGATTTACAGCAGTCTTATCCATGTTATGACCGCACTTAGAAATTATAGTTAGTAAAATGTCTATAATCACTTTCTTATCTTTTGTTAAATTTTTGTGTTTTTGATTTGTTAAATTTTTGTGTTTTTGGTTTTAAATGTAGAAATAGATTTCCTAACATTTAAATTATTTAAATTTCACCATTCTAATTTGTGATTCTAATAAAAAAAATTGTGAAATTTTAAATAAAATTAATTAAAAAATAGGTAAAAATAAAATAAATTACAATATGTAAAATAACAACAAATATAGATATTATTTTGTGAGTTTTCCTCTTAACTTTGGATTTTTATTACATTAAAATTGTGTCAAGTTCATTTATCGTTTTACTTTAGAAAATAAAATTCCAAAATAATATTATCATCTTTTTCCACAAATAAATAGCAATTTTTAATCTTATAATATTAAAAAGTAAATATACTTATTATCAAAATTTATAAACTGCAGGGGTGGGTTTGACACCAAATAAATGATATGTCTTATTATCAAATTTTATAAACCCCAGTAGTGGATTTGACACCAAATAAATGATATGTGGTTCTTTCTAAAAAGGTTTTCCAATGATTATGAATCATATAAGTTTGATTTTTTTATTAATCTTTCCCTTTTTTTAGTGGCTTACCACTCATAAAAATATATCAGAAACTCCCCCTAACACTTTTAAAAACTAACACATACCATAATGCAATAGTAATACATGAAGACAAATCTAAACCAGGATTTTAATAATTAATAGAGTTGGTTGGGATAAAAAACCTCTTACCACTTTCTCATTAAAAAATCTAAAATGTTTCAATGCTCCAAAAAATTTGTACATGCCATAATGTAATGGTAATATATGAAGACAAATCCAAACAACGATTTTAATCATTAATAAGGTGGGGAATAAAAGCCTCCTATCACACCACAATAAAGGAATCCAAAAAGCTCCTCATACTCTTTAAAAACTGATGCATGCCATATTGTAATGGTAATATAAATAGACAAATAAAAATAAAAATATACTGGTAATACAAAAAGAGAAATTCAAAGCAGGATTTATTATGGTAATACAAAAGGACAAATTGAAATAAGAATTTTAGTAATTTATAAAAATTAGGATTAAAAGTGGAAATTACAATAATTTTTTTTGCATTTCCTCAAATTTAATACCTTTCTTAAGAGCTATCTTGTAATTAACATGATTAAGAGCTATCTTGTAATTAACATGATTAAAGTATTGAATTAATAAATAAATAAAGAAGAAAGATATCACATTTCTATGTCTAAATTAAGTAAATCTCATAATAAAAAAGAAAGTGGAAAATCAATATCCATTAAATCAGCACATGACTATCATTTTTTCCATACAAGGAATGTAAATGTTTAACCTTTACCATTTACATATCCTCGACATGTTTCATGATATAGATACTACTCTAGAGCATTAAGAATGATAAAATTATTTTATCACCATAAAAATGTTTGGCCATAAAAATTCATATTCATCTCTATTTTATTATGTTAAACCTAAAATTACTTAAAAAAAATCATTTTTAAATATTCAAAATCTGTAATGTTGTAATTGTGGAAAAAAATAATAATTAATAATATTACATTAAACACAACCTTTAAATTATTTCATAAATTTTTCCAATAATATTACAATAAATAATTTTACTCCATTTATTAATATGACAACTATAAAAATTATTCATCAATTTAATTTATAAATGTCCTTATTATTATTTTATTTATATTGAAAAATAAAATAAAAATACAAAACAAATATTCATTAAAAAAAAGTGATTGTATTTTCATCCTTTTGAATTTCAAAAATTAAAATTAAAAAAGAATATGGGATTAATTTAAAATTGTTTATTAAATTTAAATAAAAATAAAAAATTAAAAATAACATTATCATAAAATATATATTATCATAAAAAAATTATATAAAAAAAACTTAATTATAAAATAATTAACATTATAAACTTAAACATGTAAAATTAAAATGTTGAATAAATAAATGTGATTACAAATGTATTATAAGTACGTGTAGGCTATCTAGGTCTTTCATCCAAATTATAAGTTTTATATTGTATGGGACTTCCCGCTTTAAAACCCACATCTTACGGCGTTTTGGGGGAGTGTATCACTTTTTGGAAAAAGTTTTGGGAATCGTTTTGTCTTTTACCCTCGGGAAAATTTTAAAACCGTTGTTTTGTATTTAAAGTGTGTATGATTTGTTGCATTTTTTTTTTTTTAATTTTAAAGTGGGTATGATTTGTTGGATTTTTTTAAAGGTGAATTTTATTAATTTTAAAATTAGGATATCAGCTTAAATGTTTTTATAAGTTATTTTAGTCTTTTGTAAGGAAGAATACGAGTGAGATTATTTGCAAATTGATTTTAAATATTAAAATTTTAATTACAATCAAAATTGTAATTTTAGAAGGGATATAAGAGACATTGGACTCTAAAAAACCAATATCAAACAAGTCTATAAGGCCTATATATATTTTCAATTACAAAAAGAAATACATAAACTCAATTTATCACAAAGTCAAGGGAGAGGTTTTGAATATGAGTCAGCTATTGGGATAGGGCAAGTTGGGTTTGTTGAGGATCTAGCAGCTACTCGAGGAACGTTGAGATGCTTTCCAATCCTCGCCCAACGTGTGATCCATCGTGTCCAACCTATACTCACAATGTTTCATGTGTCCATTCATATGATCCAAGGTTTGTATCAGGCCCCTCATAGCTTCCTGGGTGTCCAGTAACATGCGCCCCAAGAGAAACTTCATCTGCCAGTACAAATCTACTATCTGCATATATTGATTTGCTCTGCCTCTTGTATTACTTGTGTCCGAGATCCATCTTGTACACTTCGGGATCTAAGTGGGAAGTTCTTTGAAATAAGACTTCCCCTTTAGACCTAGTCAATTCTTCCTACACATGCACATGAATCAACTCCCTGTATCTAGCTACAAAGACATCCACTCTGTTATGTAAATAGGTGTTTCTCTCTTCATAATAGGTCACCCATATCCTCACTCAACCTCTCTATCTCGGCATTATGGATACCATGGAAAGGATTTGGACTAAAAAGAAAGAGCTATCCTATGTTACAATATCTTCTCTCCCCCTAATCCACCTCCCCTGTATTGGATAGAGACCGCATGATGTGTGGTATGTAAGCTGGCCAAAGTGGTAATTTGTCCAGGAAGACTAGCATCGGTCGATGCCTCTTCCAAACTCCTATCTCTACCAGCTTCCAAACACTAATTATCCATCATTTTGTTCAACCACTAACTACACTAATCTGGCTTCAAGCCTCGACCTAGCGAACAATGACATAATTTCCACCCAACCCACACTACTTCAAGAGGATAGGGCCATAGTCTCCTCCCAACCCACACCCAAGGATGATAATTGTTATATCAGTCAAAGGTAAGAACATCCCACATTGTTACGCATCGTTTTCCGCCCAACATATTTCCAAACCACACTCAACTCCACCAATGCTTGGTAAGGATAATAACACTAGACCAACCACATCAATAGCTAAGAACAACACACAACCAAGAAACTACATAATAGATATAACTAAGCATAATCCCACAACAACTATTACCCACCAAAGTGACTATATGCAAACTTCCCTTCAGGCCCCTCTCCTTGCTCCACTTCCAATTTAATAAAGGAAAAAAAGCTAAATGGAAATTCCCAACTTACTTCAGCAAACCATCGAGGAGGGAGGTGGTCCCCTCAAAGGATTGGAGAAAGAATGAATAACAAATATACACAACAAAAAAGGCCCAATTCCAAAATAGTAGTTACCTAGTTAAGATGAAAGGAGCCTCTGTTGCACTTGTCTGAACCTCCAAATAAATTTCCATTTGGTGTCTCACTCCCTCGACTAAAGACTAGTTTATTGATGTTTTAGGTAATTCATGTGCTCACTAGGAGGAGGAAATGCCAAACTTAAAACCTCCCGCCACCTATAGACACCATTCTTCCTTGACACAACGGTCTCAGGTGAGGAGTGTCGCCACACTCTACAATCTTCCTAGGTTTTGTCTGTCCCTCTTCTATGCAAATCCACCTTGTCAGCCTCAATCTCACTTTCAAACCAAATGGTCTCCAATGTTCTCTGGCTATCGACATCCCTCCTATGAATTATTACATGCATGTATAAAATTAATGTCGTTCTCCTCACATGCGTACAATCACTCCCCTCATTTTGTCAATGGCTGTTCATATGGCCCATGGCTCGAAGTGCTATCATCACTTACATGTTTTTTACATATGTAGGGGGTGTGTTGTCGCGCCCCCTGCCTATTTGTCACAGGGGGGCGATGGAAACCATGGGGTGATTAACTTAATCACCCCATCGAGGATTTAAGTTATCTTTGTTGATAAAAATATCAATTAACATTATTTTGAATAATTTGATACTCGTACAGTTCATTGTGTTTATAAAATTATGTGTGATAAATAAATAATAATTAAGAATTTAAATGTTAATTATGTAAATAAATGTATGATGATTAACATAATATAATATTTTATTTAAAGTAAATAAATTTATGTATATGAAAATGTATATAATGGTTTTTAGATAAAATTTAAAATGAGTTGATTAGGGAAATTGAGGAATAAACTATAAGTAGACTACAACAACTATTTCAAGGAATGTGAATTTCTTGAAAAGGATGGAGTCCATTCCACATAATCAATGTCTCTTAATTGAAATATATATATATATATATATATATATATAATATATATAATATATATATATATATATAATATATATATATATATATATATAAGATATATAGATTATTAATTTATTCAATAAAATATTATTATAATTTTTATAATATTTTTTCATAAAATTAGAAATCTTATTTTTCCCTCACATACCCGGAAATATAATTTCTAACAATATTGTGGATTCTTGTTGTTTAAAATGCACTTTAAAATGCATAAATATATTCAACACCTTAAAAAAATATTCTAAACACTTAAGCTTGATAGATTAAACCAACCTAGATCCATCTTAACTCACGATCTACCAAGAGTTGATGGGGATAAAATCTCTTTTCACTCTAAAAGAGCTTTGCACCTCAAGAGATTTGATCGATCTCGGTGCTTCGTAGATGTGGAGTTAAGATTGATCTAGGCTCGTTTAATATTATAATTTTATTATGATAAATATAATATTGTTTTTATTTTTATGTAATTTGACTGTGGTCAAATATTGAATAGATATATTTATATTTAACAATATTTACTATTTTTAATTATATTTTATTTTTTTTTTGTTAGTAATTTGACCAACTCAAAATATTTACAAAACATAACTTACATAACCTTACAACATCTTTCCAACAACTTTCATGGATACTCGCAACTATCTTATATGGTGTTTGCCCCCAGTGACACTCTCAAGTATCAATATAGATTTTGACTGCTTAAAAAGAAAAATAATAAGAAGTGTAAATATATGGATAATTAAAATTATAAAAATAAAACATAAATTAATAATTATAATTTTAACTATAAAATTATAAAGTTAAATTAAACTATAAAATTAGTGTGGTTTACAAGTCCATGTCATTGCATTGGTGATGGTATTTGTTATGACTAAACCTATTTAAAAGCTTCACCGAATTCATTATGGAATGCAAAAGTACTTGGTTAGATCAATCTTAACTCTGGACTTGATTCCCTTAACACTTTGTTAGATCTAGATTTAAGATGGATCTACGTTGAATTTTAACAAATGCTTCAAGCATGGTTTATCCCTATTATTTCAATTATTAGGTATTTGAAAGTCACATTTCTTAAATTTGAGATAGTAAAAGATGGGTATGAGAGGTAGGTGGATTGTTCTATAAATATAGTCAAAATTATGAAAAAATAAAATAAAAATTATTATATTTATTTATTTTATATATAAAAATCATTTATCAATAAAAACTAATATATAATATATATTTTTTAAATTATATATGTGTGTATTTATATTATAGATTATAAATATTGGAGTATCAGGTGACTCTTATATGGAAACTAATCACTCTTTACTCTAAGTGTCAAAATATCATGAGGAGGTTTAAAGTGTTTAAAAAGGTTATACTCACAAAACATTTCTTAATAGTCAATTAGAGGCTTATAACTATTTTGCATCCTAGGGCAACGTAATATAAAAGTAAAGGAAACTTAAACTAGGTTATTTATCGGACATAAGGTGAATCTTTTCTATTACAACCTGTAATTATTTCTCATCCTAGAGAAACACAATAAAAAATGAAATGAAACCTAAACTAGGCTAATCATCGGGAATAGGGTGGATCTATTCTATTAGCATAGTCTTTTAAGCAAGTTTTCCATATTCATACCACTCTTTCTATGGGTCATGATGTGATCCTTCCTCCTCCAAGATAATGGGATTCACAAGGGTGCCTCCAACTATATCTTCATGATGTTGTCCTATGTCCTCATTGGTGATTAGTGCTATTGAGTGATTGATTTAACAAAATCCTCTACACATTACCTTAAATTTGTACTCAAAAGTATTAAGAGTGTTCATGATGTCCTCCTTGATGCTTTGTGTTTTCCCTGATGCATGGGATACTACGACCTTAGTCATCTATTTTGTAAAATTTATTATCCTATGTCGTAGAATAGATTGAGATAAATTTCCACCACTTGACTTCCTCCATGATTTTCTCTTTTGATAAGGTTTTGCACTTCACTGCCACCTATGCATCCACATCTTCCAACAACAATTTTCCTTATTTAAGAGTTGCATATGAAACATGTGCATAATTTCCTTAACCTTCCACTCTACTATGGTGAGTTGAGATGGATAGGAGGACAAGGAAAATCGACATGTCCATCATGGCCACACTTTTTCTTACCACCATAGGAGGACCCCAAACATTTAACCATTATGCTCCAAATAGCCAGAATCACCACTTGACATTTCCTTCTAAACCACAGAAGCATCCTTGATAGTATAATGTTGACCTTTGATTGGTGGATTACTCTGGCTCTATGCCCTAGCCTACTCCCAATTCCAAGATCTCGTCTCATGATTTCCCTTGGGGAATGGTTATGGAAATTAGAAGTTCTTATTTTGTGCTTGTATATCTCTCCCAAGGTCCGTTAATAGATGGGAACCCTCCAAAATTCATGAAAATTATACTCTATTATCTATTGGTTCACCCTCCAAGTGGTTGATTGTATATCCTATCTCTCATCTATCATTCCACTCAATGCATTATCCTTTATCCATGGCCTAAGTTCTCTAGGGCCATCATGCAGGTGACTTGCATATTTCATTATTTCTCACATATACTATCACTTGAATTTAGAACAAGCTTCCACTACATTCCATTAACATACATTATTACAAATCATTGAGGAGGGTTTCATGTCCCTCCTCATTTTAACTCTGTTGTATAAGACCACGTGCCAAGCCCGTTCTCCTTATCAATGAGCAATGATGTGGGTTGTGGTGCAAAGGGATGGAGGGTAGACAAGCAAAAGGAATCCCTCCCCTCATCACTGTTCAAGGCACACACACACACATATATAGATATATATAAAATAAGTCATTAAATATGTTAATAAATACAAAAATAATACATTTAAAGATATAATGTGAACTACTCCCATATTGTTATTGGCTTGAGAGTCACTCTCAAGTATCAACATAAAAATTTTGACTTTCTCAAAAATAAATAAAATAATAAGAAGTCCAAATATCCTGATAATTAAAATTATAAAAATAAAAAAATAAATTAATAATTTTAATTTTAACTATAAAATTATAAAGTTAAATTAAACTATAAAATTAGTGTGGTTTACAAGTCCATGGTATTGCAATGGTGATGGTATTTGTTATGATGAAACCTATTTAAAATCTATGGAATTCATTATGGAATGCAAAAGTACTTGGTTAGATCATTCTTAACTCTGTACTTGATCCCCTTAACATTTTGGTAGATCTAGATTTAAGAAAGATCTATGTTGAATTTTAACAAATGCTTTAAGTATGGTTTATCCCTATTATTTCATTTATTAGGTGTTTGAAAGTCACATTTCTTAACTTTGATAGTAAAACATGGGTACAAGAGGTAGGTGTATTGTTCTATAGATATAGTCAAATTTATGAAAAATAAAATAAAATAATATTTTATTTTTATTTTTTTTTAGTATAAAATAATATTATTAATATATATTTTTATTTATATATTGTGTGTATTTATATTATAGACTATAAATATTGGAGTATTGGGTGACTCTTATATGGGAAACTAATCACTCTTTATTCTAAGTGTCAAAATATCATGAGGAGATTTAAAGTGTTTAAACAGGCTAAACTCACAAAACATTTCTTAATAGTCAATTAGAGACTTATAACTATTTCGCATCCCAAGGAAACATAATATAAAAATAAAGGAAACTTAAACTAAGCTATTTATCAAACATAGGGTGAATCTTTTCTACTACAACTTGTAATTATTCCTCATCCTAGAGAAACACAATATAAAAGAAAATGAAACCCAAACTAGGCTATTCATCAGGGATAAGGTGGATCTATTCTATTATCATAGTCTTTTTAGTAGGTTTTCCACAGTCAGACTACTCTTTCTATGGGTCATGATGTGATCCTCCCTCCTATGGGATAATGGGATTGGCAAGTGATCTAGGTGGATACAGTGGCCACTCACCTATTCCACTTGGACCCCCACCATTGTTTCTTTTAGTTTTTCAGTTTCCTTAATTATAACACAGTTTACTATTTTTGGATGTTTTTTGGGTCCTGAAATTCCTCAAATAGATATTTCTAACGAGGTATTGTGTGTTTCAAATGAATATTGTATGCAAAATTTATGGCCTCGAGAAGTTGATGTACCAATTACGCCAACAAGGCCCACAATTTTGGTGCTACATCTCCTAGGGTTAGGGTTTTTGATGTTTAGGGTTTTCCATTGTTTCTCAATAATAAATAGGATTGTGAACCTCATTGTAACTCATTTCAGAAGCATGTAGTCACCACATCTCTTCTCAGAGATAAGCTACTTGTTAAAAATTGCAATAAGAAATGTTGAAAATAACATCAAGAAAAATCCTAATTTAATTTGTCCTTGAATTAAATTGGAAATTAAATTGTAATTCCAATTATCATGACAACTTGTAATAGTTTACTAAGTTAATTTGAATTAGTTAGCTTAGTTAATTCGAGTTGAGGGTCTAACTAGAGTCATGTAGAGTGTATCCTACAATTAGGAGCACTAGCTGTGTTTATTTTGAGTTGTAATTATTTAATTCAGTCTAATTGAGTTAAAGTGAGTTAAACTAGTTCCAATGGATGGAGGAATTAGTGTGACGTCCAATAGTGGGGTGTAACTTGTAGAAGTTGGGTGCAACTTGCAGTAGTGGGATGTAACTTGCAATAGTGGGGTGTTTCATGCTAAACAATGGGGTGTTGAGAAATGACAACAAGAAATTCCAGTTTAATTTGTCCTTGAATTAAACTGAGAATTAAAATCAAATTCTATTCTCATAGCAACTTGT